>CAUYPK010132417.1:0-27834 GCA_963574355.1 Loris lydekkerianus
CAATGAGGGAAACTGCTGATAAATGGAAAAAGACCAAAAGGAAATCCAAAAACAGAATCAAATAAGAGATGAAGGAGATGAAGAATATAGAAAGGATATAGCAGAGCTGAAGGAACTGAAGTAGTCAATTAGGGAACTTAAAGTTGCAATAGAAAGTATCAACAACAGATTAGATCATGCAGAAGAAAAAATCTCAGAGGTAAAGGACAAAGCTCTTGAGATAACTCAGTTAAAGAGGCAGAAAAGAAGAGAGAGAAAGCACGTTCATTGACAGAAATATGTGATTTTATGAAGCTTTCAAACATATGAGTTATAGGAATCCCAGAAGGGAAAGAAGAATGCCCCAGGGGAATAGAAGCCATACTAGAGAATATCATAAATGAAAATTTCCCAAATATCACCAAAGATGGTTTCTTGTACCCTCAGTAAATCCCCAACAATAAAAAAATCCCAATAATTCTGTTCCTAAAAGCCCCCAAATAAGTTCCCCTGTACGGTCCCTAGGGTATACTCTGATTGCCCACAGGCTATGGTGCTCAAGTTGGCTCCTTCCTAAAGGCACAAACACCACAAAACTCCCAACTCATTCTGTAATGAATTCCAGAGTTTGGAATCCACCTTGCCTTTTTGTATCCTCCCATATCCTCTGGAAAGTGATCATTATAGGCAATAAGAAAAGTTTACAAAAATCATTTTACAACAAAGACATTTGCACCAGAATGTTTATTGTAGCCCAATTTATAATTGCCAAGTAGTGGAAGGAACCCAAATGCCCATCAATCCGTGAATGGATTAACAAATTGTGGTCTATGTACACCATGGAATACTATTCAGCCATAAAAAGATGGAGACTTTACATCTTTTATGTTTACCTGGATGGAGTTGGAACATATTCTTCTTAGAAAGTATCTCAAAAATGAAAAAAAAAAAAATCCAATGTTCTCAATACTATTATGAAACCAACATATAATCACACATTCATATGAATGATAAAACACAAATATAGTCCAGCAAGAAGAAGGGGAGAGGAAAGAGAGGGTAAGAGAGGGAGGAGAGTAAGTGGAGGGAGGGGATTTAGTGGGATCTTGCCTGATGTGCACAATGCAAGGGTACATTTCAAAACAACTAAGAGTAAATTATCAATGTCTTATCACACAAAATAAGTGAAGTGATGCTTATGTTAATCAGTTTGATTTAAGCATTCTACATTATATATCAAGTCATCACATTGTACCCCAATAATGTATACAGCTCTGATTTAATAAAAAACTAAAAAAGTATTATCAATATGGGCACTTTACCTCATTTAAGACCATTCCTGTGGGAATAGTTTCTAATCAACTAAATAAAAATGATTCAGCCTGTGTAAACCTACTTTCTTTAACCAAGAAAGAAAAAAAAAAAAAAAAAAGAAAGAAAAGTTTACCAAAACACAGTCTGGTAAAGAAGGAGGGGATTTGAAGATACCCTCCATCTGGGTGCACACAGGTGCTGCTCACCAGCCTGAGTCCCAGGAAAACAGAGCTCCCACTTCTGGTTTTCATTGAGTATATCTGAGAAACTTAAGGGAGGAATTCTATCTTCATTACAGATTTTAAAGTATTTTGTGCTGTAGTAAAATTAATGATGAAAGCAAACATGAGTCTATTATTATTCAGGTAACTCTTCTTTGGAGGCTTATAATTTGTAGACTCATTTATTCCTCTTTCACAATTTAGGTATCAGATTATTTTTGATTAGAATCCCATAGATTCTCAAATATGGGAGATAGTCATCTTAAAATGCTAGTTAGGTGTAATATCACCGTTGCAAATCAACTCTTACATACATGAATGCATTAGCCTATTTTAATGGTCTATTGCTCAATTTCAATTTTTAGTTTTCATTATATCACCTTGAGAAATGTTCTATACTTTTCTTTGTAACTTAGGTGTCTTCTACAATTTTCTATTCCCTATATCAAATTCTTTTATTCTTTCCTGTTTGTAAATGGCATGTTACTATTTTCTGCTTTAACTTTTTAGATGTTAATTTAATACACCAGACTAAACTCTTCTTCCGACCTTGAGCTGAAGCCCTGGGCAAAGCACAGAAGTTTAAGGATCCTCCCACAGAAGGAAATTCAGCTCTGCTCAGACAGACCCTTTTCCAGAGACTGCTAAGAGTATTGCTGGATTGGAAATGCCAGCTCATTGCTTGCTGAGAATTTAGTCAGTTAAGAGCACATCTTTCTCCAGCTGCTGAAGGGTGGTTAATCTAGCCTGTGCTGATTGCTAGGCTGCTGGGGTGACTTGAACCAGAGACAGAGCCTCTAGATTTAGGTCAGTGGTCCCCAATATTTTTGGCACCAGGGACTGGTTTTGTGGAAGACAATTTTTTCATGGACTGGAGCTGGAGGTACGGTTTTAGAATGAGTTAAGCACATTACATTTTTTATGCATTTTATTTCTATTATTACTATATTGTAATAGATAATGAAATAATTATACAATTCACCATAATGCAGATACACTTGTCACTTGCCACTGATAGGATTTTGAGACACGTCTGCAAGCAATTGCTTTATTATGTTCTCCGTGCAGTCAAACCTCTCTGCTAATGATAATCTGTGTTTGCAGCTGCACTCCGGCACCAGCATCACCACCTCAGCTCCACCCTAGATCATTAGACCTTAGATTCTCATAAGGACTCACACCTGGATCCATCACATATGTAGTTTACAGGAGGGTGCGTGCTCCTGTAAGAATCCAATGCCCCCAGTGATCTGACGGGGGTGCAGAACGCAGGTTGTGATGCCAGCAATGGGGAGTGGCTGTAAATACTAACGAAGTTTCACTTACTTGCCTAATGTTCATCTCTTGCTGTGTGGCCCACTTCCTAACAGGCCATGCACCAGTACTGGTCTGCCACCCCAGAGTTGGGGATGGCAGCTTTAGATGCAGGAGAACCCTGTGTCTTATATGTGGGGATTGTTTTTTTTTTAAAGCATTCATCTTGACTTTCACTACTATTACTATTTAGTACTTTCTCTTTGGCAGTTTTCCTCAGCTTCTTCTGAGTCTTACTGATGTTAGTGTTTGAATTCCTTATTCAGTCACTTTATTCAGTCAACTGGATTTTTTCCTGCTGTTTATTCATTTTGTTCATTGATGGTCTGTTTTTGCATTTTTTATCCAATAAAGTGTGTCTGTCTTTAGTTTACTCACAGAAATATTTTAGGAAATGAAATCGACAATATTCCCAGTTTCAAAAATGAGGCTGATCTGTTGCTTTGTCAACAGATTTTAAAAGATACCCAAGAGAAATGTAAAGTTAAAACTGTCTCAACTGCTGAGCACACATGTGTGCAGAGGGAAGGAAAACTCAGTGGAAATCAAAGTGGGGAGGGATGTGAGGAGGGGCAAAAACCTACCTAAAGGGTACTGTGGACACTTACATGGGTGACAGGTACACCTTTAGAACCTTTGTACTCCTTTAATGTTTTGGGAAAAAAATATCTCTACTGACTTGAGCTGTGCATATGCTTGTTCTTAGCCAGACAGCAGGTAATTAATTGAAAATGATTCCAAAGCAGAAAGTGCAACCTTTCCAACACACTTCCTAGTTACAGAAAGTATACATGCTTAGAAATTCAGGAGAAACAGAGTACATTAAAAAAATCAGTATTAAATAGAAATGCAAACAGCTCAGGGTATTTCTTTAAAATTCGTGGGAGCAACTGGGCATTACTTACTGTACTATCAGAATTAAGTGGGGACCAGTGATTGAAGGGTAAATATGCGGTTGCCTTTGGCTCAGTTAACAAAATAAGCCTAAAAGCAGGATCATTTCCCCCTGGAATCAAATTGCTGTGTTTTAACGATTGAAGACATGAGAGTTTGGTAAAGGAAAAAAGCCCTGAATTGCAAGTATTAAAATCTTGTTTGAACAGTAGAGCCTCTTTGGTTATCATTGTCCAAAAACTAAGGGGCCAGTAATTTACTTCCTTATTGCTTGTGAAAAGGTATCATGAAACAAACTCGGGAGGAAGTGCAGAAGGAGAGGAGTGGTGATCTGAATGGAAGACTACTCATGTTTTTGACTCCTGCTCTCATTTCTTCTTTACTGAACAACTGAAATCTCTTCAGACAAATGTCTGTAAGTCAAACTGTTTTTGGCACATGAATTAGTTTTAGTTTGGAATAAGATTGAGAGGCAGTGAGAAAGATCTGGTTGAATTAACACCTGAAGTGTTTGGGTAAGCCAAATACCAAGTTAATCGGCTAAAAGTAAAGCTGTGATTTTTGATAAAAGTGGACTCAGATGTAAGCTGTGACTTCCTAATGTCAGGTGGAGCTTCCCAGTGGGCTCAGGAAATTGGCAAAGATGGCGCAGACGAGAGCTTGCATGCGTGTAGGCTTTTCCCATATTGGAAAAGTCGGAAAGTTTAGTAAATCTAGTAAACAGTATCAGGCCTCACTCCTTTCCTCTGCTCACTGTCTTTACATGAGCACCTCAGTCACACAAAATTTCTTCCAAGAAGAAGCTTGAAGTCCTTATGTTTTCTCTCTCTCTTTTCCTCTGCTATGTAAGTTTACCTATATGTGTTAAATTGTTGCATCTTATAAAGAAGTTTATGGTCTTATAACATATGACATATAATTCTCAGCTGCCCGAGTAAATTGGACTTTACTGAAAGGACTCAAGAGTAACAGAGTATAGTGTGTCCTTAAGTATAGACACAAGATCCTTGAAATTCAGAAAAAGATGCATAAAGTTGTGAGTCACAGATAAGATCCATTTCCAGAGAGACAATCAAAGGGCTAAAAGTCTAAGTATTTTCCTGGTCTATTTTGCTTTGTTTTTTACACTTAACCTTCTTTGCCTGGGCCAGAGAGGAAAATTTTAAATATGTTTACTTTACCCTACTTAGTAATGTGTGTGTTGATCACTATAGAATATTTTTTTACTGTAATGTAAGTATGATATTTGTCTGAATGATTTTTAAACAGGCTTTCTATAGTTCATTCCTGTCAAGTTCCTCAAAAGATTAGGCATTTGATGAGCATGAAATTTGAGTGTTTGTCTTGGGTTCATCATAATGCCAGCTCTGGCCACACTGAACTGGAAAGAGGTGATGTACTTCACTGAAGGGGACAAGGATGGTGCCCAGAGGCAGCGTGGGAAGCCTTGCACTTTCAGTGCATGTCTCTAGATTTCTTCCCACTGGGCCACTCTGCCTTTCCTAAGCATAAAGGGTTCAGAGTACCAGCTCTACTCATCTTTAGAGCCACATAGAATGGCTCACGCTTGATGAATGTATGTGCCTTATCGTCCTTTTACGATCATCTTGACTCACGAGAGGAAATTCGTGGTGTTTTTGTCATCTGTACCCCAGGGATGTCCCAGTGATGTCATGTGACATTATCAGATGTGAGGATAGAAGGGTCCCATGAAGGGAAAAGGCCAAGTAGATAAACTGTACTTCCTAAATCTGTTTCCTCTGACAGAAGGCTAGAGGACCGAGCAGTAATTGGCAAGGTTGTTAATGTCAGTGGATTCCTGTTTTTTTTTTTATTCAAGACCCAAGTAGTGCCTCTTGTTAAGATAGTTGTCATTTTTAGTTTGCTTTAATAATAATAATATCTCAGGAAGAATGGTGGGGGAGAGAAAGGATACAGGGAGAAGGCTGTTTGGAGATTCCTCCTATCCTATAACTTTTTGCCAAAATGAGACTTCAGCATCAAGCCACAGGCAAGAAGATGGATAGACAACTGTCTGCAGACAGCACAACCTCTGCAAAACTCAGTTCTGAGGGCTGAAAGATGTGTGCCTCACTTAGGAAAAATGGTGGGCATCTGGCTGTTTTCTGCCTCTGTCATTAATGTCACCTGGCACTCTATCAACCCTGATGCGCTTTTTAGATTCTTTAAATATCTACAAATAAGGTTAGTAAAAGCATTTTCAATGGTAGAACAGTGAGAGAATCTTGGATGGTAGGCCTGGAAGGTCTTAGAAGTAGCCTTATCCACCTTCATTTTGCTGGCAAGGAAATGGAACCCCAGGTGAAAGCGACTTATTCAAAGTCTTGCAGAAAGTTAGTGGGTTAGTGGTGTTATTCTCTAAATACCATTGGTATTCTTTTGCAGCAGAGGTCCAGATAAGAGTAGGAATTCATTCTTGTCCAGTATTTGTTCTTCACTGGCTCATCTTGGGGGCAAGTGTATCATGGCCGTAATTCTAATGCTGAAAGCCAAGGCCTTGCCTCTCAGTGCCCACTGCTGGCAGTGTCCATGGCAGGGTTACTGGTGATAGAAGGAAGAGTTAATGAACTGTAGAAGAGTCTGATTGGGGGAGGGGCTGGAAGAGATAGTTTGTTTAGGACATAACATTGAAGGAGTCAATTCAGGTATGCCTGACATTGTGTCCCAGAATAAGGGGACAAACAGAACTCTCTACCTTGTCTTCTTCCCATCTGTCCCGCACCATGTTGGGTTTTCCATCTAGACACCTAGCCTGTATGTCCAAGCAGTATCCACACCCTTCCAAGCAGCCTCTGCTTGACCACTGCTTGGACCAAGAGGTTTTCTAACAGCAGCATGTCCCACCTTGGGAACCAGTGCCCGGAGAGGAGGCCCTGCAGGATGCAGGCACCTAGGTCCTCAGGAAGGCACTTCTGGTCCTGGCTGCTCTGGGTGAGCAAGTAGCTTTGGCTCCCACAGGTGATACCCTTTAAGCATAAGGAAGATCAGGGCTGGGTCCTCTAATGTAGCAGGGCCCAGGGAAGGAGCCCTCTTGCCTAGATGTAAGAGGGAGTATTGGAGATATTACTAAGAGAGGGTGTGGGTTCAAGTTTGTTATCAGGCTCCTGAGATAGGCCTCCCTAATGGACAGGATTTGGAGAAGCAGAGAAGAAACACTTGTTAGTTGATGTTTGATGGGGCATGGGAGTCTTTGACTAAATAGATGTCTAATGCAGCTGTCTCAGTCTACGTTGTGTTGCTGTAACAACAACAAAAAAAGCACTGATTACATAATTTATAAGGAGCAGAGACTTATTTCTTAGAGTTCTGGAAGTAAGGAAATCCAAGGTCAAGGGGCCACATGTAGCATCTGGCAATGATCTTGCTGTACCATCCCATGGCAAAAGGAGGGAGTGGGAGGAGAGAGAGAAAGAGAGAAAAAGAGAGAGACACACACAAGGGAATGGGGCCAAAATCATCCTTTTATCAGGAACCCACTCTCGTGATAATTAACCTATTACAGGCCCCTCATGACCTTTTCACAGTTGATCTTAGCCAAAAGGCTAAGAAGTGATGACCTAAAAACTTAATAAAGGTCCTGCCTTTCAACACTGTTGCATTGGGGGCTAAGATTCCAGCATATGTGCTTCGGGGAACATGTTCAAACCATAGCAGCAGCTGTATGTTTCTGAGGAAGATGAGCAAGACACTCTAAGCACTCACTCTGGATTTTATGGAGCCAGCCTCTGGCTTTGGCAGCACGTCAGCAGTGAGGGCTTATTTGGCACTGGCTCGAGGTGGGCTCTTGGCTGAGACCTTCAGATATGCTTTGCCCAGGTCTAGACCTCCCTTTCAGCAATAAGTGGCCATACACAGTCCTCCTATCCAGTACCAGTCTGGATTAGTTTGTTGCCATAACAAAGCAGCACCACAGCCCAGTGGTTAAACACAAATTGATCACAGCTAAAAGTCTGAGAATCAGATGTCAGCAGGGCTGGCTCTTCTTAGGGTTCTTACAGAAGGATTGGTACCAGTCCTCTCTCTTTGGCTTGTGGGTGGTTATGTTTTTCCTTTATCTTTTCACATTGTCTTTGCTATATGCATATCGGAAATCCAAATTGCTTCCTTTTATAAGGACACCAGTTGTGTTGGAGTTGGGCTCATCTTGACTAAGTACATTTACAGTAACCCTGTTTTCAAGTACAGTCATATTCTGAGGTCTCGAGGGTGAGGCCTTCAACATATGAATTTGGGGGGACACAATTCAATGCATAACATAGTCCATGACAAGACACCATCCAGCAGAGATGAGCCAAAGGGGCAGATTTCCAAGAGACAGAATCTAGAAATAAGGAGATCTCGTGATTGACTACAGGTTTTAACCTTTCTTCGCTCTCACACATAGCTCTGGCCATCTGGTCAAGAGCAGTCACAGCATTTAACCCTAGCTTGTGCCAGGACAGTGGCAGGAAGTGGGGACAGAGACGGAGCCACTCACCATCCTGGGTTTGTGTGTGCCTCTGACGGAAGTGAGGATGTACCCACCCCACCCACCTGCCTATTTCTTAGAAGACAGGAATGTGAACATCATTCATTAAGTAGATATTGACTAGGCGCACACTGTGTGCCCAGTCATTCTCTCTCTCTTCTTTTTTTTTTTTTTGCCGGGGCTGGGTTTGAACCTGCCACCTCCAGCATATGGGGCCGGCACCCTACTCCTTTGAGCCGCAGGCACCACCAAGATCTTTGTTCTCATGGAGCTTTCTTTCTAGTGAGGACGGGCAAAAATAAGTAACAGACATAATAGGTAAATTATAAGATAGGTAGGAGGTAACTCACATGACACAGGGGAGGAAAAACAGATGTATGATTTGCAATTGTAGGTGGAGTGGTCAAGCCAGCCTCACTGAGAGGTCAAGTGTGAGCAAGGCCTTGCAGGTGGGAAGCGGTTGGCCCAGCACATGTTCTAGGACAGAGTATCCAGGCAGACGGTGCTGTACCAGCCACAGCAGGTTTGAGGAGCTGTCAGGAGCCTCTGTGGTCAGGGTAGAGTGGGAAAAGGAGGGAGTTATGGGAGAGGAGGTCAGAGATGTGATGAAAGATGGGCCATGTTGACTCAAATGGGTTTACCTTGACCTGGGTATGGTGGAGCAGGGCTTTGAGCTGAGCAGGAACATTTTATCTGACATTGTTGCAAAGACTCACCCTGGCTACAGTCTTGGGAATAGACTATAGGGGGCTGAGGGTAAAAAAGGAACAGTTCAGAGGTTGTCGCAACATTTCAGAAGAGAGGTGGCCATAGCTCACCCCTGAGTGGTGGCAATGGAGATGGTTCTTTGGGTGGACTAGTTATCTTTAGAACTGTTTCTCTTTCAAGTCATTGAATCAAAATTGCCTGTGTAAATGTCTCATTCTGGCTCTTAACCAAGCCTTGGCTTATACTATCTAGATTAGTGACTGTGATTGACTTAAATTCCATTTTCCCTTCTAATTATTGATGAAAAGCAATCTGTCCCTCCTCCAAATGAATTTTTATTACTGATATATTTGGCATCAGTGGTAGCGTTCTTTTTACCATATTGTAGGAGTACTTAAGGAAGCCAATTTCACACCTAACCTGAAGCTAAGGCAATTGTGAGCTCCTGTAGTTATCCAAGGGTCCCATAACCATTTCTTTAAAACTCAGACATTGTCATATAAAATTTTCTTATAGCCACCATTCATCATGCTTAGCTTCTAACCCACAGACAAGAAGGCTTACACTCTGCGCACATCCAATTGTTGCAGCAGCCTTCAGCCTCCCAGTTGGATGGGCTGAAAAGAAGTAGTCTGTTAGTCTAAAGCAAATAAAAATGTTTCCATGTCTGGGCAGCACCTGTGGCTCAAAGGAGTAGGGCGCTGGCTCCATATACCGGAGGTGGTGGGTTCAAACGCAGCCCTGGCCAAGAACTGCAAAAAAAAAAAAAAAAAGTTTCCGTGTCTTCTGTTGACTTGCTGCTACCACATAAAGTAGCAATTTTTTTTTTCTTGGACCCTGGAGTACCAGTAATGTAGGGTCTTAATAGCACATATAGTTGAGCATACTATTAAAAATGGAAACTTCCACATGCCTTTGTTTGCTAGGGTTGCCAGGGCTGAGGACTCTGAATTAAACAGAAATTTCTTTTCTTACATTTCTGGAGACTGGAAGTCTGAGATCAAGGTGTCAGCAGGGTGGTTTCTCCTGAGGCCCCTGTCTGTGGCTTGCAGGTGGCTGTCTTTCCCCTGTGTCCCCCCATGTCCCTCTGTGTGTGTTTGTGTCCCCAGTCCTCTTCTGGTAAGGACACCAGCCAGCTGGATTAAGGCCACACTAATGGCTTCATTTTAACTTAAGCACTTCTTTAAAAGCTCTGTCTTCAAATAAAGTCACATTCTGAGGTACTGGATGTTAGAACATCAACCTGTGAATTTGAGGGGGCACAACACAGCCTGGTACAGACCCCTTGATGTTCAATTTCCTTTGCCTCTGAAGGGCTTTCTCTGAAGCACATTCTTGTCAGAAGCCTTAACTTTTGTAAGGCTTCATTTGTTGAGGGTGAATTTTGGACGTGTGATTTGAACAACAGTTTGTGAGTAAAGAATATTTGTAATATCACTATTTACAAATAATGATATTGATTGTATTGTAAATTTAATATGATTCTAAAACAGAATTCTGAATCAGTCCAAGGAACAATAGTGCATTTCATATAAGTACACAGCTTCTAGGAGAGGTAGTTTATTATAGTTTAGTGGGTAAGAGAGCAAATAGCTAGATTGCCTGGGTTACCATTTAAACTCCTCTACTTACCAGCTGGTTAATCCTGGGAAAGTTACTTAAATCTCTCTAAGTCTCTTTGGCTACATCTTCTTGTCTGAAAATATGGATATTTATAGTTCCTACTTCATAGAGTTATAATAAGAATTTAAAGTGCTCATCCATGTAAAGAATCTGGAAAAGTGCCTGGTACACTGTAAGCCTTCAATAAATGTTGAACTATATCATTCCCAAGGTAGCTGCTTTGAACAAAGATACTCAGTTGAGTAAGGTAGTATGATACATTTCATAAAACAGATCTGCTAATTCATGTGGACAACTTAATGTGTTTCCAAGGTACAGTATTAATTTGATCTGAGGGGACAGACCTTTTTGTCATGAGCAATATGCAAGCTTAAAAGAAACATGGGGGTTATTTTATTTTATTTTATTATTATTTTTTTATTGTTTGGGATTCATTGAGGGTACAAAGAATTAGGTTACACTGATTGTGTTTGTTAGATAAAGTTCCTCTTATAATTGTGTCCTTCCCCCAAGAGGTGTGCCTTACACCATGACCCCCCATTCCCCACGCTCCTTTCCTCTCCCCACTTCATGGGGATTCTTTTTTTTTTTTTTGTTAATTTTTTTTTTTTTATTATAGATAAAAATATGCACCATAGATGTGGCCCAACCCATCCCCCTCCCTCCACCAAAACCTCCCCCCTCCCTTCCTTCATGGGGATTCTTTTTAATCATTAAAGTACATTGAATGCTTGCCTATCAACATTTAGCTGGTCTAATTTACTTGTTTTCAATTTGTATTCCAGCTCATGGAATTATGGTTTGGGGATCACAGTGTGATGGCAGTAGCATTATGTGTGAGGGGGACAAATGTGACGTCATCTGCATCCCAGGCCAGATGCCCCACTTCATTCAGGTCCCCTGTTATCTGTATTACATATTATAGTTCTGTGTAAATTTTCATTTGAAAGAGTTCTAAAACTAGCTCGAAACTCACTAGTGTGGTACCATGGGTAAAGACCATTCATATTCTTCTGCCTTTCCATTGCTTTTAAACTGTGACTACCCCCAGGGATGCAACTAATGTTAATATTAGCATGAACAAAACATAATTAGGAAGGTAACTCTACTGTAAAAAATAATATACCACAAATTAAACAAATTGAATATAAATCAGATCAAATATAAAACAATGCATTCAATTATCTGCATCACTGCCTCCTTCCTTTACTGTGGATATTTGAGAGGAGAATAATTTTCTTTCTGGAATAGCACCAGATCTGAGCTAAGACCAATGGTACAATGAACTGTACCAACTCTTGGAAAGATAGTGTTTGACCTATTTTTTCGTTCAGTATTTTGGGCATTAGCTAAAGACACTGCCATTTTGGTCAGCTAAATTTTTAGCATCAGTAGGAGGACCTACTGCCTATCTGTCTCTGTGGTTAATGCATGAACTAGCCTGTGTTGGGGGGGGGACGCCCATTTATAATATTCTATTAAGTGCTCAGAGAGATTCAATTATGTGGTGAATGGCCTATTAAAAATGTATCAGTTGAACAGACTCCCGCGAGCCCAGCAAGGGAAAGTGCCTTTCTGCCCCAGGAAGGTTTCCAGCATGGACAGCAGGCAGTCGCAGCCCAAAGCTCAGAGGCAGAACCCGTCTAGGCCCATGTGTGGCCACTTTTGTACTTTCCAGTGTCCGTGTTGATTTAACCTGCTCTCCATGTCAGCATGACACCTGGACTTATCTCTTTCAAAATATTGATCCCAGCCAGCCAGACTCTAGAATTCTTCAGGCAGAATTCCGAATGTTGTTTTCCACTGTGCCCATTGAGTAGTTTTTGTCTGCTACTAGTTTTTGTCAAGACGGTGACCTCTGAATCCAGAACAATTGGGTGCCAAATGCCTTATTTGTCAACTCTCACTTCCTCCACATGGGTTGATCTCAGCTCAACTGGAAAACCCTTCCCTGTTGAAAGTAGGTCTAAAGTGGGAATGATTGGTTAGCATGGACCAGCACCAGTTCCCAGGTGTTTGCAATTGAAACCAGTTCACCTATGCTCAGAAATCACAAATTGTTGGTGGTGATAACATCCAGAAATACTATTTGTGGTTGAAGAAGAACAAAAAAAATCAGCAGATCAGCATCTTAGCTCTGGTACTTTGCAGCCTCTGCTCTTAAAGCTTTTCCTGACCTGCTGCACTCTTCTGTCCCTGCTAAGCTCATCGCCCAGAAACCTTAATCCCTCCCTTTGCAGACCACCATTTAATCAAGTGAGCCTCCTCTTCTAGTACCTGCACCTATAGCATTTTCCCACCTTCCTCGCAGCATAAGTGGTTGAGGGCAGGGACCTTGTCCGTATGCGCTAAGTTCCTAACTTACTGAATGCCCGGTGGACACTGGGAGAATGAATGAATTCATGAATGCATGAAGGAATGCAAAACTCTGGATAGGACATTTCACTGCTTTTCAGTATGGACATAATTGAGGACTATCATTCCATGCAAGGCCCTTGGCCCTTAAGATTGGCTGGCTGCTGATGGGGCCTTGCAAGCTTTGTTACATTTAGACTTTCTTCCTCCAAATCATTCTCCTTGTGCTGCACAAATAATTTTCCTAAAAACAAGGCTTTTCTTTCATAGTCCTTTCCTGCTCAAAAACTGAATTATTTCCCATTGTCTGTGGGATAAATTTCAAAATTCCTTAGCTTGGCATTTAATACTAGCTAGAGCTTATCCTTGACATTTTTAATTGTAAATATTCCAAACATTGAAAAATAGAACAGATGCTCATTTACCCACTGATGAAATTAAATACAGTAGAACCTCCATAGCTGAGCACCTCCCTACACTGACTTTCTCCTTAAAGTGGTCCTAATTTTCATACACCAGTCATACACCACATGTACGAACATATCAGTACAGAGGCCTGGTTCCTTATGTTGACCTCCTCTGTATGTTCATTACAGTTCCTTGGGTGGTCAATTTACAGAGGATCTACTGCATTAGCATTTCCCCATATTTACTTGATTCTCTTTTCCGTAATAAAGAAACATTACAGGTACAGACAGGTCCCTCCCTCATTCTCCTCTCTCCTTTTCTACCAGGGATAATCATCCCCCTGTTTACCTTTCCCAAGGCACCTGTGTGAACCACTTGGTGCAGTTGATTCATCTTGTCCCTGGAATTTCATTCAATCTTTTTCTTCTTTGAGGACCAGTTCACTTCCACATTTACTGGTAAACTTCCTCACCAACCCCCTAGTTTGTTTCTTTTTTTCTTTCTTTTTTGAGAGTCTTATTATGTTGCCCTCAGTAGAGTGCTGTCGCGTCACAGCTCATGGCAACCTCCAACTCTTGGGCTTAAGAGATTCTCTTGCTTCAGCCTTCCAAATAGCTGGGACTACAGGCACCCGCCACAACGCCCGGCTATTTTTTTGTTGTAGTTGTCGTAGTTTAGCAGGCCCAGGCTGGGTTCGAAACTGCCAGCCCCAGTATATGTGGCTGGTGCCCTAACCACTGAGCTACGGGCGCCAAGCCCAACCCCCTAGTTTCTAACTTGCTCCACAAATTTATTGTCTCCATTGCTCAAGGCAGACAATATTCTGCCTTGTGACAGTTTCTATGTGGCAGCTTTCTCCTAGCATTGGGTGCCTGTTCCCCTTGAGGTACATTTTCTCTCTTGCTTTATATTACAGGTGGTTGTCTTCATGCATTTCTTCTCTATTAGGCAACAACCTTAAGAATAAATGTCTTAGTTGCATTGGTTCATTCATTCTACAGATAGTGACTAAGGGCCTACTGAGAAGCTCTCGGGACTGCTTTAAGCCCTAGGGATACAGGTGTGAACAAGACAGCCAATTAGTGCCCACCTGGAATTGAGATTCCAATGGGAGGAAAAGAGAAACTGCATGATTGGATGACTTTCCTGTCAAGTCAAAAGTGTCAAGGAGAAAACAGAAGCAGAAAAAGCCTAAGGGTGCTGTTTCAGATATACTGTAAATGTATGCATATATGTGTATATGTATTTATGTGCATACACACATACATGTATACAAACATATAGTCTATACCTATATATAGTCTACACTCTATGTCGGTGCTAAATGCAGAAGACACTTGGTTCGTATGTGTGGAATGGTACTGTAGGTCCAAATACACAACATTTGATTCCCTACCAGTAAGACCCTGCCCTATGTTAGCCATCCTTCTAGAAGGGTGGTTATAGGAATGCAGTTTTAATCCTTTGCTGCCAGGAGCACATCTGAATTGTTCTTCCCATTTTCAGTAGATGTGCACTCTGGGAACGATAATAGATTTTAATACTAGCGCTTCCCAGCAACATATACTAATTCCACAATCAAATGGAACGAATTTGGCATCCTCTTTCCTGTTGTTTTTTAGCCATCCAAACTTTGACAGGTTCACTGTTTGCAGAGTTCCTAAAGGTAGTGGTATTAAGCGGTGCTACCAAAAAGACCAATCTCCTCTTTTTAATTCTTCTAGCCTCCAGGAAAGGATACAGTCCCTCAACTTGTCACTAAAAGAAATCACTACTAAGGTAAGTACCTTTATACTTCAGTTTTCCAAAGAACTCTATAAAGTTTCCTTTTGACTTAATTCCACATAGATCACAGAATACCTAGTCTCTGGAAGGAACATGGACTTTGCTGAGCTATTTTGCAGGACCAGCCATGAGCCAGAAAAGCCAGGGGAGGGGCCTACTGTGGTGGCAGAGGTCTTGATTTGTGGTCCCCCAGAAATGGACTGGGTTAGCCTTTACTTCAGAAGAAGCTGTCAGTTTATGGACAGGAAAGAGACTGCTGCTGTGCATATTGAATGCCTTTGCTTAAAAAGGCTTTCAGGATGGGAGGAATTTGAGAAATTAATTACTTTTCCTCCCAGGAGGGCTCTTCACAAATGGAAGTGGATAGTAGGTGGTTGTTTTTTGTTGTGTAATTTTTTTAGTTAGGTTGAGAATCACATTTGTTGTGTAAATTTTTCAGTTAAGTTGAGAATCATTTTGCCTACTTTATTGGCTGTTGATATTACAGCCTTGGTTTGTGTAGAGAAAGATATTTCTCCATTATTCCCTGAGAGCACATGGGCAATTAAATCATATAGTCAGTGTCCTATTAGTTAGGATAAGCACAGTTTATAAAACAAAAGCCCTTCCCTACCTACACGGTTATACTGGACTAAGTTATGAGCAGGGTCAATTACTCTGTGAATTACTGTTAAATGTTGTGGCAGAGAACTAGGTATGCATCAATAATTATTTGCAATAGGTCTAGGAACCAGGGTGTTGTAAGATGGTCAAACTATAAAAAGGACAGGTTGCTGAGCAGAGAGCAAAGTAGCCAAGGAGAGCCCGCTGGCCTGGAAGGAATTGCTTCTTATCTCTGTACGCAGAGAAAGAAAGTCGTGGACCCTCGATCAGGAAACATGCTAAGGGTCCTGTGTGTCACTGGAGCTAAGCTGAAATTGAGGATTTGTTGGCGGCAAAAATGCCCACAGTTACTTGGGCCCTTTTCTCAGTTTTTATTTTAGTTGAATTCATTTCTGAAAATGATTTTGCTGACACAGCAGCAAGTTTGATGGATGGTAATAGTGCCTTGCGTCTGAGGAGAGCTTCCTGTTAGGAGCAAGTGGTATTCATGAGGCATCATCAGGATGAGGACCCAGGAATGCCTGAAATCTGCTCTGCCATCTCTGAGAGCATCCACCAGTGTTCACCCAAATGGAAGACAAGTAGGATGAGACCCTAAGCACTGCGAGGACAGCGCCAAGGCACAGCTCTAGGGCAGGACCATGCAGGGGCTGACCTTTAATCTCCTCTCCCTGCTCCCCTGAATCTGCGTCTTAGCATCCCGTGTTGGTTGGGACTGAAACCTTTTCTCCTGCCCAACTGTGGGGGTAAGGGAGACTATGACTTGGTTTATCTCTTTTAAAGCAGGAGAGGAAGTATTAGAAAGTGACCTGAACTTCTGCCTGGTAAGTCCAGGGACATTGCACTAGTATTCAGTCCTGTGGATATCTGCTATTGTCACCTTTGGAGGAGCCAGTAGGGAGAGGCACAAGCTTCTTGGCAGGGAAGAGGTAGTAGATGTATTCCTCCCCCCCCATCTTATATTGTAAATATCTGCCATTTCTATTTTATCAGACACTTCCTAATTTCTGTATAGGTTGAAAAGGTGAAAGGATGCTCTTGGGTCTGGGTTTGTTAACTATTGTCACTACCCTCTCTGAGTAATAGGAATGAGTCTACCTATGCACTTGCAGTGAGTGTACAGACATACATATTATATAAAATGGATGGTGCTTATGTGTGTGTGATGTGTTGATGACATTTTATGTTGTGGACACACATATATGCATACACAATACTGGAATTTGTTCATAAGCTCCAACCACTATTGAAGATCTTGGATTTGCCCACAGTCTGCGCACTGTTTTGTCCACTCAGGCTGCTATAACAAAATACTGTAGACCGGGCAGCTTATAAACAATGGGCATTTATTTCTCACAGTTTTGGAGACTGCTGAGACCAGGGTGCCGGCTTGGCTGGGTATTCTCACACAGTAAACAGAGGGCAAGAGAGCTTTCTGGGGACTATTTATAAGGGCACTAATCTGCTTCGTGGGGGCTCTACCCCCATTATCATTACAATTACCTCCCAAATGCTCAACCTCCTAATACTATCACCTTGGGAGTGAGGGTTTCAATGTGTGAATTTTGTGGGGCGGGGGTATATAAGCATTCACGCCATTGCACATACCTTCTCTGATGCATTCACCAAAAACTTATAAATTATTTTGATTTTCCATAAAATTAAGGAACCTTGTGTCTTAGATTTAACGGTATAAATGTAACAGTTCCATTTGATATTAAGTTCCTCAGGGCCCAATTTTATTTGTAAATAAAAAGAAGATGCAGATTTTCTGAGGCATATGTATGTGAGTGTGTAGAGGTGGACATATACATGTGCACATACATGAATTTGCGTGTGTATGTGTGTGTGTTTGGCCTGTATTCTATGGAGAATTAAAACAAAACTGTTTAGTCACACTAAACACTTTTTATCTCCACTCTGGACTAGATTGACAGGTGACAATGAGATAAAAGTCTCAGCTTGACCCAGTTGTCTTTTTGTAGTGTATTAGAAACACACACACATACATGCACACACATGCACACACACACACATGCACACGCCAGATATTCTGTAAATTCTTCCCTCAGAGAGAGAGAAATGGAACCTTCATTATAATCATTACACTTTTTCAACTCTTGTGGGTTACCCAAACTGGAGGTGATTAAGGGATAAAAAGCAGAAGAAATAGTTGGAAATAAATGGGATTTCTGGAGATTGGTAGAAATCTACCAATTAGAAATTAGATTATATCCAGCAAAGCCTAAAAGAATGAACATTGCAATACAATAAGAAGTTTCAGAGAGGTTGTTTCATATTAATTATGACAGCTAGACAAATAGATTTGTTCAGTAAAGGAGAAACTGATCTAATTATGATTAACAGATACTGTTAACTAAAATCAGAAATATTGAACACAGATTGGATGAGATGGAAGAATCATGGCTGGTGTCATAGAGCTAATGGAAATGTCCTTGGAATTCTGATGACATTTTTAAGTGGATTGGATGGGACTTTCCAGTGACTTTCCAGTCAGCTGGCCCAGAGACTTGGTGCTGAGGGGAAGGTGTCTGCAACATATTCCTTTTGACTCTGGTTCTGATTCAGGTCAAATCTCGGGACCTTTGAAAGCGACCTGAGATTAATGACTGGATGTGTGGGCGCTCCACACCATGGTGCAGGCTTTCGGCTACCAAACTGTTGTCTTCATCTAGAGAGTGAGTTTATAAAAGAGGTTGGAAAATTACAGCCACTAAATGGAACAAAACATGTGCAACTCCATGAGAGAAATAGTGGAGTGTTCTAGGCAGGATGGGCGAGGTCTGCTTTGACTCTAAAAATAATCTCAGTTCAGTCTGAGATAAGCAAAACATTTTATATCAGTGAGACCTAGCAAGACCTAGATTCTTTGGGAAATTAAATTTTATATTTCTCTGGGCTCTGTGAATCTCACCAGGTTAATTTTAGTTTTAGAGTGGAATCTCAGACTTTTGGCAAGAAAATAATAATGCTTTTAGGTAGCATCCATTGTGGTCAGCCACAGGTGACCACAGATACCCTCATTCCTATTAAATCCATACTCTGTGTACTTGTTGAACTGAAAATTTTTCTAGATAGCTCATTAATCTGAATATATGTAACATTTGAGTAAGAGATTTTAGCTTTAAATGAGATGGGAAAAAATGTGATGTTTTGGCCCCCAGCAAAATAAAAGATAATCTGAAGACATTTGGAAAAAGAAATTGAGATTTAAGATTTTTGCTACTTTTGAAAAATCAAAGAAAAATGTAGGAAATGTTTGGCATGTCATGAGATAATAAATGATAAAAATCTTCAAACTTCACCAAGAGTTACTTGTCTGTTTTTCTTATCTGACTCACCAGAAAGTCTCTGTCTATTTCCAAGTTTCCCTGGACAGCGTCTACTAGTAATTAAATTTAGGGTGAAGCCTTCATCTGCATAGCCTTATCTTTGTTACTGCCTACTATGTGCCTGACAGACAGCTAGAGAGACAGTGTAAACACAAGAAACACAAGCAAATAGTATGCTGGCCCGGGAGGGTGCTGTGGGAGACATCAAAGGGAGGGGGTGCAGGGAGCTGGCTATTTTGGGTTGGTAATCAGTAAGGCCTTTTGTCCCTGGCCACTGTTGAGCAAGGAGAAGGCAGAAGTGATGAAGTCATTTTAGTCTGTTGTTGCTCACTGTTGTGTTAGCTCATTAGTTTGTGTTTCAGTGTGGTGAAAGGGCTAGGAGCTATGACTGGAATATGCCCCTTTTCTTCCTTCCTTCCTTCCTTCCTTCCTTCCTTCCTTCCTTCCTTCCTTCCTTCCTTCCTTCCTTCCCTTCCTCCCTCCTTCCCTCCCTCCCTCCCTCCTTCCTTCCTTCCTTCCTTTTTCCATTGCTTGCTTTAAAACACTCTCCTCTGATTACTCTTTATTATCTGTCTTAATGCCAGAAATACAGAAATCTAGAAATCTCTGACCTGGCTGTTGCACTGCCTTCTGGTTTTTAGCTCTGTAAATGGTGATTCCAGGCTATTTCTCTCCTTCTAGGTGTGTTTGAGTGAGAGACTCTGCAGCACTCTGAGGAAGAAGGTTAATGACATTGACACCCACCTGCCGGCATTGCTGGAAGCCAAAATGCTTGCCATCTCAGGTAACTGGCAGCACAGGCGATGTTGGAGCAGTCCTACTGAAATGATGATGACACCTACCACCAATAGATTTGTTCAGTAAAGGAGAAACTGACCTTGTCATCCTCAGACATCTCAAAGCTTCTCTGGGGAGTTTCACTGAAACACAAAGAATAAGTGGCCAGCATGATTTCCTTATAAGGGTATAGACAAGACTCTTAAAAACCATATGCACATGTGATATAGCACAGGTTGTTCACGTTTGCCCTTCCGGTTCCTGTTTCTTGAAGCATTTAGAGTCTAAATGTTCTGTGTGGATTACGTGGCCCCAACAGATGTGTGCGGGACCCCTGTGCGCTCAGTGAGGGTTACGGTATTAGACTCTTCCTGGAGGGAAGGATGATGACGTGACACCAGTTGAGGTTCTCAGTTTAAAACTCTAGTTGCAGAACTTGGAGAATTCTCAAGAGATCACAGTCCCTCCTTCTCCTTACTGGGGCAGGTATGAAAGGATATCATTTTCCATTAATCAGTAGCTTGAAAATAAGAATCTAAAAACAGTATCTTTACCTATCATTTGAATAATGCTTTCCAACATTTCTCTGTATTTGTTATTTTATTTTCACAATAGCTATGTTAGTTGGTGGCAGAGAGACTGTTACTCCAACAAACAGAAGGGGAAGCTTAGGTGGTGGGCTGTGTACTTTGGTTAAGTCACCTGATTAGCTAAGCAGGGGCAGCCAGGGGGTAGGGTCCAGATCCGCTCAGTGGGTGATGTGTGGAGTTTTACTGCCCTTGTGTAAGGATGGCCTCACAGAGTTCTCCCATAGTTCATTAGCTTCAGAAGAATCATAAACATTTAACGAAAAGGTATAATAATTGCATATATGGGGTTTAAGTGGTATTTTAAGAAGGATTACAATAATTGGCAGCTTCTGCCCCTCAGATCATTAAACAAGTAATGTTGACAGCTAACGAGCAATTTGGTCCCTGGTGCTGTCACACATGTTATTTACACCCCGTGGAACATTGTAATGCGAGTGTGGGGCTTGGCTCTTAACAGCTTCACATACCATTTACTTGGAGTTATGGCCCCATTTACTAAGAGGAAAAAAGAAGATTGAACACAATCTTGTTTCTGAGTTAGGCTTTTCCCTTTCTTAATCAATCTATCTTTCCCAGGAATACAGGTGGCCAAGTCTCTATTAAGCCCAAGGCAGGAGATGTATAATTCAGGCAGCAGAGATATCCTCACTGCAAAGTGAATCATGTCTTCGAATCCCAGGGAACATTCTTAACATGGTATACTGCATGTGGGACTTGAGTTTTCTGATGTAATTCTTTGGTCAGTGAGAAAATTGGTGAGAGGCCTAATCTGCTGAATGGTGACCTGACTTAACTGTGGTGGGAACTAATCTCTTGACCTCTCTGTTTACTTTTTAGGCTCTGTGGTAAATGGTTCCTTCAGTCATAGGCTGTCTGCATGGGTTATGTTGGTGGCAGACTAGTCATCACTCTTTTGCAACGTCTGCTTTTAAGTCTATTTCTGTTTTCTCCTATTTCAGTACCTTTAGAATGGCAAATCCTCACTCCATTAGACAAAAACCACAATGAACAACATCTTCAAGAGAAGCCCTTTTCTATTTTGGGCTCTCTTTGAGAATACTGAGGGACAATGCCATTGAAATTCTTAGAAGCCCTATTGAATGGCAAGGATCCTAAGAGATGCCATTGAGATGCTTGCTTAGCTCTTTTGTCTGAAAATTTCTGTGATTCACTTTCTATCCTGGATTTGATCTATGGCCTGGAGCTATTTCTTTTAGAATCATTTACCATCTGCAGAGACTGGGAATAAAAGATAGTTTTATTTTTAAACCCAGCAAGTTCTAGCTCTTTTTATATTTAACAGTTTATTCTTTAATTCATCTCTTTACTCTTGCATTTTATCACAGGCAGTGACAAGAAACCAGTGGGCACTTCTATATTCTACTTGGAAATCTCCTTGGCTATCTAATTAAAATCATTAGGAACTTTTTCTGTATTATCTAACTTAATAACTGAGCAATGCTGCTACTATAGGGTTCCCCTCTTCTCCAGCTTCTAATGATATTTTTCTTACTTTCCTCTCAACCTTCACAGATGCTTGTTAAACCTCTGCCTAGTACCTAAGCCCAAAGCCAGTGCCTCCAAATTTAGGATTTTGTTATATATAGCAGTATCTCATATCCAGATACAAAAAAATCTGTTTTCAGTACTATTGCCACCTTAGTGACTTAAAATTTCACTAATAATTTGTTTTGCCCATGAATCTACAACTTAGGCAGGGCTTTGCAGAGATAGCAAGATGGCCTGACTGGGCTAATCCAAGGCAGCACACACATATGGCCTGGCTGTTGGCTGCTCTTCGTGTGGGCCCCTAGAGACAGCTTGGCTTCCTCACAACCTGGCTGCCAGGTTCCCAGAGTGAGTGTCCCACAAGACTCCATACGAAATGGAAGTTTCTTATCTCTTAAGGCCTGGACTCAGAAACTGGCATGCATCTCTATTAATGTGTAATAAGTAACTCCTGAACTTCATAGCTTTAAACAACAAATTGTTATCTCTCCCAGTCTGGGAGAGTTGGGAACCTAGAGTGGAAGTTGCTGCTCTCGAGTGTACTTGGGGGCTGCATCCTGGAAAGGCTTGGTGGGGGCTGAAAGAGCATTCATGAGGGTTGAACAGGCAGCTTTCGATTCTTGCCACAAGAGCTGTGCCACAGACTACTCACAACATGGCAGCTGATTTTCCCCAGAGCCAGTGATCTGAGAGAGAGTGAGCAAGATATGCCACAAAGCCTTCTTAGGACTTAGTCTTCAAAGTCACACACCATCACTTTAGTGACTAGAAGCAAGTTTCTCATTTCATCCCAGCTCCAGGGGAGGCAAATGGCCTCTTCCCCAGGAGAAGAGTAGGATAGAATCTGGTGGGTACATTTTTATAACCATTTGAGTGTCCTTTCTATTGTATTTTATTTGTGAAAAAATCCCAGGGTCCTGAAGTCCGTAGGCAGTAGGATGACAGCTGTCAGTGGGAGGTGTGTTGCAGAGTTTGGCTGCCTTCTTAGTGCCACGGTGCCTGCTGAGCCAGTAGAATGTTGAGAACTAAAGATGTGGACAGAGAGTTTTTCAGTCAGAAGAAAGGGCCCATTTTATTTATTTACTCAAAAGAAAAATATTGAGTCCCTCATATGTGCCAGGCCTAGTTCTGAGTAGGAGGGCACAGCAGGGACCAGGACGAGGTCCTTTCCTGTATGGTAGTTGTGCTCTGGGATTGGCCAAGGTGGAGGAGAGCTGGATTTGCTTGAGCTAGATTTAGACAAAAAGCACAACTGTGTTTTCAGGAGGAAGAGTTGTCTAGATTGATTCAGGTAGAGGGTCAGCATTATGGTAGAAATAATCTTATCAAAATTTATTAAGACCAGAATACACAGGGCTCTGAATTGTAGGCTAAGGATAAAAGTGTAATTTTATTATTTTTTAGAAGAGTACTGACATGACCCACATTGGACTTTAGGAGGCCTAGTTTGGCTGCAGTGTTCACAGTGGGGTAGAGGTCGGAATATCTGGGGACTGGGAGTCATGGAATTAGCTAGGATGCTGGAAAAAAGAAGGAAGAAAGGAAGAAAATTAGGTTAGTGTGGGGAATTCATTACAGATGAGTGAGTTTTGATCCTTGGACTAAGTGTGGTGATAGTGATCTGTCCAGCTGAGGGTGACATAATATACATTAAGAAAAGTGACTTAGATAGCTCATTGTACCCATTGTTTCTATAGGACAGGTTATATGAGGTAGAAAGTAGACAATGATACAGCATCAAAAGCAGCAACCTTCCAGATTTTATTTTTCCACATAAAGTGAATTCTCCAAATAATTATCAGGTCATTTCTTACTGCTTTTCAAATATCTCAAGAACCCAGGATTTCTTGCTCATCTTCACTGACCTGTATACATCTCAACTCAGCTGTATCTCAGTCGTCTTTTCTCTTTCCAGTCTCTATTTTTGCCTTGACTTTCCTGTTTGGTTTGGTTGAAAGCAGTGAACAAAGGTGAGTTCTGTTGTTAATAGAGAAGGGAGAAGTACACCCCCTTAGCTCTGCTCCAGAAGGAGAGGCTGACTGGAATGGGTGGAGTTCCTGGGTTTGAGTGCAGAGGCCATGCAGCGTAGTAGAGAGAGGTGTGGGCTTTGGAGTGAGAGGCCTGTGTGCAGGTCCAGCCTTATCACCGCCTTGCTGAGTGATATTGGGCAAGTTATTCAACTATTAAAAGTCTTGTTTCCTCATCTGTAAGATGGGGCTATTCCATTAGGTTGCAGTAAGAATGAAATGAGTTGGTGAATGAGAGTAATGTGGCGCACATGTGGTACTAGCATGTGGATAACAGACGTGAGTATGAAGTCTCCTGTGCTTACTAGCAGTTGGTTGTTAGCCACGTGTCTGCATGGAAGCAGACTTGGCCAGGAGTGATTCATGGGCCTACTGTCACTCAGTGTAGCAAAAGGGTGGTGGTATTGATGCCCTTAATGCAAGGTAGCTTTGACCTTAATGCCTCTGCCATCACCTGTGTGGTAAACCAGGCTGGGCCCTTTGTTGATGGCAGAAATTCATTTGTCTGCTTTGGGTTTCAGCTCTGACTAAAAAGCTTGGGAGCCCTACTGGGTCCTCTCTCTGAACTGAGCCACAGATTAGCTTGGAGATCTGGTCCATGTCACAGCCAGACCTGGCCCCATAACATGAACCCAGGAGAATAGATTCTTCCCTTGTCCTGGAGCAGGCCTGACTTAACTGCTTACTGCTGGGCTATTTCCCCTGGGCTAAATGGGGGAAAGGCTGATTCCCCAGGAGGCAGCCCCAGTTCCACCTTCATGAACCAGCTTTCTGGAAAGGCAGTGAGAGCAAAGACCTCAAAAAAGAGAGTCCAGCCTAGACAGCTGCTCAGCCTCTGTGCTGTCCTCACTGAAAGCTCCACCCCTCTGTCCAGGACCCACCTGCCCTGGGGGGAAGATGGGCACCCTTTAGAGCTAAGCATGGCACTCCAGCTGTATGCACTGAGCGTGGCTGACTTGTGCTCTGTGGCTACTGCAGGCCTCCAGCTCTACCTTCTGCATGCCATGCCCTTCTTCCCACAGCTGTGGGCCCTCATTCCCACTTCGGTTCTCATGTCTAAAATTTAGCAACAGCATCCTTCTTGGCCCTGTCTCCTGGATTCAGGTATATAGCTAGGCAGTATCTCTGTGGTCTGTGCCCCATAACGTGGCCAGCATACCAATTTTTATGTGGAATAGGGCTAGCATGCTCCCCTAGGATCAAGGTTTGGTCCCTGAAACCTGACTAGCAGTCAAGGGTGGGGCTCTGACACCGGGTGCTCTGATCCTGGCATCCTGCCTGCACTTGAGGCGCCAGCCTTGCCCCACTTGAATTACTTGTTATTAGTGATTTTTTTTCCATCTGGTGAGTAGTTTCCCTCTTGTTTAATACTTGGCACTAAGGAGACACCCAATAAAAGAGTTTGTTTAAAAAACAATATCCCTTCATTGGCTGGTTGCTGGTTCCCTAGAATCTGTTATTTCCACACCTTCTTTGCATAGAGAGATTTGTCAGCTTTTCACCACCTGCACTGACCACAGCGGGAGAATCTGGTCCTTCTTATTTGCTGCCACCTCTGTCTGGTCATTGGAACTGGCTGATGTACAAACTCCTGCAGCAGCCTCCCAGGTGACATCCTCCTTGCATGTTGGAAGGCTTCACACTCACGTTTATCAATTGGACGTGAAAATCTTTAAGCAAAACAAACACAGCCCTGCTGTTTGGGCACAAGATGAAGGCTAGTGTTAAGTAGTTTATAAAACCTATGAAAAAACTTTTCAAAGAGAATTATAGCCAGGGTACCCAACCTGCTCCAAATGCCAGAGGCAGCCCTGTGCTCAATAGTAAGCTTTCTGGAATCCCTTTAAAATGGAAGTGCAGGTGTTTTCCATCTTTGCTCTTTCTGTTCTTGACCGAAAGACTTCTAGAGCAGTGGTTCTCAACCTTCCTAATGCCGCAGCCCTTTAATACAGTTCCCGTGGGTTGCGACACACAGGTTGAGAACTGCTATTCTAGAGGATAGCCCTGCTAGCATCCTCTGTACTTTTCAGAGGAGCTGTAATGTGCAGCCTCTAAACTCGTGATTTTCATCCTGACTGCATGTTAGAATCACCTGGGGCAGTTAAAAAACACTGGTACCCAGACCCCAGCACCAAATCCCTTCAGTCAGAATCTCTGGGAATTGGGCTGGATATGGGAACCTTTAAAATAGTTTCCAGGTGATTTTAATGTTCTATGAGGGCTGGAAGTACTGAGCCAGGAGCCGGTTTATCTCTAGCTGTCATGGCATGAGGGTGAATGCATATGGACTCCAGACTCACGCCTTCCCACACCTGTGTGCGGCGCCCAGCCCGTGTGTGAGTAGCTCCATGTGCAGCCTTGCTGAGGGCCCAGACTGGGAGCTCATCTTGCAACCACTCTTGGACCTTCCTCTGTCCTTGCCCTCACCTTGCCTTACAGCAGTTCTCAAACTATGAGTCGCAACCCCTTTGGGAGTCGAACAACCCTTTCCCCTTTCACAGAGGTCACCTAAGACCATCGGAAAACATATTTCCGATGGTCTTAGGAACCGAGACACCGCTCCTTATGTGTGGGGGTCACCACAACATGAGGAACTGTATTAAAGAGTCACAGCATTAGGAAGGTTGAGAATCACTGCTGGAAGGTGTGCCTAAGCTGGGAAGAGTCCTTGCTTAACTCACTCAGCAGCTACTCTAAGAGCCCCCAAGCTAACTGGGGCGCCCCGAGAGACTACCACCCTACTCTGCTGGCAAGTGGAGGAAAACTGGATATGGTGTGCACAACGTGCCTTTCATGGGACACTTCTTTTTCCTGGCACAGCTGCTGAGCTTTTCCACTTGTGACCCTGCGAAACTTGTTTATCCTGGCAGACACTGCATGGCTCTTGTCAGATCTGTGTCCAGTTTATGCCTGTCTGGCTATTGCTGTGGTGCTGGGGGCCTGGCCTTGTTCTCTCCTGTGAATTCTGGCCGAGGCTAGCTCTGGTTCTTCAAATGGAAGGCACGAATTCAATACACTGCCACAAAAGGAAACAAATTCAAAGATTTTCACGCACAGTCCAGGGCAGGGAGGGCAATTGAGTTGGGACAGCAGTCCTCTGTCCCTGAGTCCTACACATGAAGCAGAAGTGAAGAATCAGGCAGACAGAGCAAGTGTGACAACTAGCAGCATATGTGAGGAAATAGGGTGTGGGTCAAGGTAAATTTGGGGGCAGATACCTGAATGGTTCATTTAAAGGAAGCAAGGGGAAGTCTGGGAGACCATGAGTTCTGATCTTTGGCCACGGGCTGGAGCTATTTGGGTGTGGTGTTCTCCTTCTAATGCCCAGGCACCTGTGTCGTTCCTGTTCCTGTTACACTGTCACCACATGATTCGAATTGCCTTACACTTTATAACCAAACCAGTTGGTGCCACAATTGGGCTCCTCTGGCTCCTGAGGGAGGTGGTGAAGGCATCTCCTTATGTCAGCGAAAGGCCTCGGCTTGGTTGGAGGATTGTCCATCCTTGGGTTTTCCCTTAGTTTGTGCTGTATCTTTCTTCTCATTTGCCCTCCTATTACCTGTTTCCATGGAGCACACAGTTCACGTGATCATTTATTTATTTTTTATTTTTTTTATTAAATCATAAATGCATAGATCATGCATACATTAATGCATTAGTGGGGTACAATGTGCTGATTTCATATAGAATTAGGAGCATTTACATCACACTGGTTAATACATACCTCATCTCAATTACTTAATTATTGTGTTAAGACATTTATACTCTGTACTTAATAGATCTGACATGTACCCTTGCATTATGTACCATAGGTGTGATCCTACCATTCACCCTCCCAATTATTTATTTTTATTTATTTATTTTTTATATATTTTTAAATTTATT
>CAUYPK010132421.1:0-32500 GCA_963574355.1 Loris lydekkerianus
ATTTCGGCTCTTTGCCTCTTATCATTATTTTGTATACTGTGGCTCTTTGCCAAGTTTGGATTTTGTTATGCTGCTTCTGAGGAGGGACCTCTGAGGAGCGATCTCCGAGCGCGTAGTCGAACTTGTTCGCCACCCCTGCTAAGCTGTGACGCCACAGCACTCTACTGAGGGTGACATAATGAGACTCTGTTTCAAAAAAAAAAAAAAAAAGAAAGAAAGAAAGAAATCAAGAAGAGGGAAGGGGGAATGGGGGAAGGAGTAAACACCTACTGGTAGGGTACAATAAACACTATTCTGGTGGTGAGAACAATAAAAGCTCAGACTTAAGCATTATAAAAGCTATCCCCGTAACAAAAACATTTGTACCCCCTTAATATTTTAAAATGAGGGCCAGCGTGGTGGCTCACACCTGTAAACCCAGCACTCTGGGAGGATGAGGTGGTTGGACTGGCTGAGCTCATGGGTTTGAAACCATCCTGAGCCAGAGTGAGACCCCATCTCTAAAAATAGCCAGGTGCTATGGTGGGCGCCTGTAGTCCCGGCTACTCCAGAGGCTGAGGCAAGAGAATCACTTGAGGCCGGGCGTGGTGGCTCAGGCCTGTAGTCCCAGTGCTGTGGGAGACCGAGGCAGGTGGATTGCTTGAGCTCAGAGGCTCGAGACCAGTATGAGCAGCAGTGAGCCAGAGTAAGACCCCATCTCTACTGACATCAAGGAGCTGGACGTTGTGGTGGGCGTCTGTAATCCCAGCTACTGCGGAGGCAACGGGAAAGAGCATCTCCAGAGGAAGAAGAAAATGAACAAAAACCGAAGAAGAATGAACAAGCAAACTGAAATTAAAAAAGAGAGAGAGAGAGAATCACTTGAGCCCAGGAGTTTGAGATTGCTGGGAGCTATGATGCCACAGCACTCTACCGAGGCGGACAAAGTGAGACTCTGTCTCAAAAAAAATAAGTATGTATTTTAAAATGAAAGAAAAAAAGCTACAGGGCTACAATCAATCAACAGCAAGTGGAGGTTCCCTCTACAATGATGACTTGACAGCAGGAAGCTCCAATGTTCCACCATCATCAGTATCACATCACGGGGCAATATTATATCAACAATAACATCAACCCTACATTGTCCCCCCAGCCCCAGGCTCAGTGGAAGAAAAGGCTTCTCTTTCAAATGTCTTAAGGTCTCAAGTCATTAGCTCTGACTGAGTTACGTGACATTCCCTGAACCAATCCCTATGAGCAGAGATAGAGTGCTCTGTTTGGCCAGGCCTTATGCCCAATCCACCACCAGGGGCAAAAGTAACCTGAGTACCACTGAAACTGAAGGCAGAGTGGAGTGGTTCCCCAGTGAGCTGATGTCAGAGGAAGGGGCACAGATGTGGGTCAGGCAAATATATCAAGTGAAGGATGCCAACACTTCAGATATGCTAGGTTTTGTACCTGGCTTGTTATAGACTGAATGTATGTGTCCCCTCAAACCCACATATGGAAGCCCTAGCCCGCAATTTCATAGTATTAAGAAGTGGGACCTTTGGGAGGTGGTTAGGTCATGAGGCTGGCACCCCCAATGAATGGGATTAATGCCCTTATAAGAGAGACCCCAAAGAGCTCTCTGGCCCTATTTCTACCATGTGAAGATACAAGAAATTAGCTGGGGGCGGCGCCTGTGGCTCAGTGAGTAAGGCGCTGGCCCCATACTCTGAAGGTGGCAGGTTCGAACCCGGCCCCGGCCCCGGCCAAAATGCAACAAAGAAATAGCCAGGCATTATGGCAGGGGCCTATAGTCCCAGCTACTTGGGAGGCTGAGGCAAGAGAATTGCCTAAGCCAAGAGCTGGAGGTTGCTGTGAGCTGTAACGCCACAGCACTCTACTGAGGGTGACAGAGTGAGGCTGTGTCTCAAAAAAAAGAAGAAGAAGTTAGCTGGCCAAAACCAGAAGACGACCCTCTCCAGAACTCCTGCCAGCACCCTGATCTCAGAGTTAGCCTCCAAAACTGTGAGAAATAAATCCCTGTTGTTTGTAAGCCACCTAGTTTATGGCACTTTGCTATAGCTGCCTAAATGGCCTAAGACAAGGCTCTAAAGAGTCCAAAGTAGATAAAACTTTAATGAACATTTGCTGAATGAGGACAACTCAATCTCTGACCACTCAGGAGAGCAGGGAGACAGCTCTGTGTCGTCAGAGCAGAAGGAAGAGAGGACAGTGGGGGCACCTGTGTCCCTCCTTCTGAGCTGCAGCTGAGGCAGCTGGTTGTTGCCAGGTTGAAATGGCCTTAAGAGTTGCTGGGGGTGGCACCTTTGGCTCAGTGAGTAGGGCACCAGCCTCATATATCAAGGGTGGTGGGTTTGAACCCGGCCCCAGCCAAACTGCAAACAAAAAAATAGCCTGGTATTGTGGCGGCTACTTGGGAGGCTGAGGCAAGAGAATTGCCTAAGCCCAAGAGCTGGAGGTTGCTGTGAGCTGTGACACCACAGCACTCTACCAAGGGCAACAGAGTGAGACTCTGTCCCTAAAAAAAAAAAAAAAAGAAGCTGTTGGGCCAGGGTTCCAAGAATCAACTCAAAACCCTGTTGACCCAGGGTTTCCAAGAACCAACTCAAAAGGAGAAATAAGCTATCTTGCACAAGAACAGTCATTGCAGCATTATTTGTAATAGGAAAAAACTGGAAACAACCCAAATGTTCCCCAATAGAGAACTGGTTAACTAAATTATGGGACATCCACTTGATGAAATATTCTGGAGTTGTTAAAAATGATCGTTATGAAAACTACAGAGCAACAAGGGAAAAGGCGTCTGTTCTAACACACAGTGACAGCACTGAATACAAAACTGTGACCACGAGAAGCACAGGCCACATGCGCGGCTTTGTGCCTGGAACACAGGGACTCAGGGATGCCATTCCCACCCCCAGAAGCTCCCGGCCCATTTGGGGCAGCAGAGACATGAAAACAAGGAATGACACTCAGGGTGAGTAAAGTAGCAATAGAGATAGAAGGACAAGGAATTTCTCAGGGTCCAAGAAAGCTGCCTTGGAGGTGACCTTTTAGCTGATTTTTATGGGAAGGTAGGATCAGAGCTCAGTAAACACATGGAGACTTCCAAAAGTAAGCTTGAAGGGAATATCGATACAAAACTAAATAGGAAAATAGCTCTGTCAGGTAGAATTATGGGTGGTTTTTCCAAAATTTCTTTCATGTTATATTGTTTTTACAATAACAACTAGTTGAAAACTAAGGTTAGATATGGGCGAATAATTTTCACTATCAACATTTGTGTCTATAAATCATATGTGAGTTCCTAAGTACTTCATTTTCTCAACAGAACAGGGAGGTCAGGGAAGAGAGGAAATGTTTATTGGACATTTTGTAAAAAATAAAAATAAAAAATACATTTTGCGTGGTACCTGGCCCTGTGCTCTGCATTGAAGGGATGAGGCACTTACATGTCTAAGGGGAAGAACAAGGTATAAAGGAAACAGGAAACAAAAAGTATTTTCTAAAATATTTAAATATTGGATGTCTATGAGTGTGGTGGCAAAGAACATTCATTCTATAGGTGTCTGGAAGATGGTGCTGGCCGAAACAGAGGAGGAGCAAAGGTAGCCAGCACAGCTAGGGACCTGCAACCAGTGGGCTGTATTAGGTTAAGGAGATGCTGCAGGCCACTGTGGTTTGAACACATGTCTCCTCCAAAATTCAGGTTAAAACTTAATCTCCATTGAGGTGGTATTAAGATGTGGGGTTAGGAAGTGATTAAGGCATGAGGGCTCTGCTCCCATGAATAAGCTACGGCCTTACTCCTCTACTCGTCTGCCTTGTGAGTACACAGCATTTGTCTCCTCTGGAGGATACAACAAGAAGCTATCTTGGAAGAGGAGACCAGGCCCTCATCATACACTGAACCTGCCAACACCTTGATCTTGGACTTCTCAGCCTCCAGAACCATGAGAGATAAATTTCTCTTTTATGAACTATCAGTTTATACCAGGCTTTAGCTTAGATGCTATACTGAAAACAGGGGCTATAGAATCCTAGAACCCCCAGCCTAGCCCCCTTCCCCTAACCAGCCCCAGGAGTTAGGACAGAGTTCTTCTCCATACAGAGGACTGAAAGAGTCTTCCCTAGGAATCTGACTCACCCCAATGCAAGACTTTGGCATACTGACACTGATGGATTCCCCAACAGGTGGCCCATTAAGATCTTGGAGCTTGCAATCTACATTTTTTTATTTAATCATAATCTGATGAACTACAGATCACCAGACAGCTGAGGGGCACCTCATCTTGGAACAGAGAAAACAAAACAAAACAAAAAATTAAAAAAACAAAAACAAACAAACAAGTGTAAAGAAACAGAGACCATAGGGGGGTGAAGAAATACTTTACAAAGTATTATTAATAACCTCTGAAAATAAGAGAAGATATTACATCTATTAAGCTTTAACGAAAGGAACATTAAGAGAGTAGATTATCAAAAGAGAGTTCCTGAAAATTAAAAGCACAAAGAAGGGATTTTTTTTTAAAAAAAGAAAGGATGGATTAGAAGGCAAAAGTGGGAAACGTCCCAGAAAACAGAGCAAAAAGACAAAGAAATGAAAAATAGAAGAAAGAACATTGAAAGATAAATTCAAGAGATACAATATCTGAGTAACAAGAGTCATAGCACAAGAAAACAGAGGGAAAGAAGCCATAAATGAAGTAATTCAAGAAAATTTCTCAGAAATGAAGGATGTGAGTTTTTTAATAGAAAGGACTTACAATTGCTCACCACAATGAATGAAAATTGCTTCAAAATTTCAGAAACCTGGGACAAAAAGAAGTTTCTATGCTTTTCCAGACAATCTAGAAAACAGGAAGTAATGCTTTCAAAATCCTGAATGAAAATTATTTTCAAACTCATTTCTATACCCAGATAAACTATTAATCAAATGAGAGGCAAGGAAAAGACTTCTGCAGACAAGCAAGATCGCAAAAGATTTAACTCTCTACCACTCTTTCTCAGAAAGCTACGGGAATTTGTGCTCCACCACAACAATTGGTCAAACCGAGAAAGACGAAAACCATAGACATGGGAACAGGAGACTCAGACCAGGAGAGAGGGCAAAAGGAGTCTCTCTGGTGATGGTGACAAGGATCCAGGGTATCGGCTCAGTTCCACGTATATCGGAGGCAGTTTGAACACTTGTGGCCAAACACCTTGATCTTGGGCTTCTCAGGTTTTCTATCCATCATCACCCATCCCTCCAAAGTGGACAGACAGGCACAGTGAAAATCAGAGGAGCTGCCCTTCTCCTGAAGAGCTGCACGAGAGGCTGAGTGAGGAGGCAACCCTGCACTGCATTCCTTTCACGAATGGCCACAACAGAACCATAGACCAGCAAGCCGGAGAAAAGACAAATGAAGGATTCTCCTCTGTCTGCACAGGCATCTACATATGCACAGCCTCTCTGGCAGTGCCAAAGAGTATCACATAGAAATGACATTTCCCTCTTGTGTGGAGCACAAACATCAAACGAAGGAACGCAGTTCAGAATGTTCTAAATGCTCTAGAAAAAATAAAGCAGGTGAGTTGGGTTGACAGCAACTGTAGAGGGAAGGTCAGGTCAGGACTCTCTGGGGACCTGCATGATGAGATGAGGGGGCCGTGCAAGGATCTTGAGGCACAGTATTATAGGCAAGGGCGACAGCACGTGCAAGAAGAAGGAGCTGTAAGAAGGAGCAGGGCCTTGGAGCTCCTGGTGTAAGGCCTTAGGAGGCTCTGGGCATGTTTTAAGCAGGGGGAGGCTTTGATCTTATTTATTTGGTGTCACTATTAATGTCCTGAGGCCAAGGCAGTTAACTATCTTCCAACATCCCTTCTCTTCTGTCTCACGAGTCCTAGACAAAGGGCTCAACTTCAAAAACAAAACAAAAAACTCTACATTTCCCAGCCTGTCCTGTGGGGAAGGCACTAATTTTTGGCCGATGAGATATCTACAAGTGTGTGTGGAACTTCTGGGCAGATTCCTTAAAGAGGAGGAGCTGGACCTTCTTTGCTTCTCCATTTTTCTCTGTCCGGCCTGACATGATGGCTGGACATCCAGCCGCCTTTTGGGGCCACGAAGAGACCTTAGGCTAGAGGACACATGGTATGAAAGGGCAACAGATATATAGAAGAAACCTGGCCTTTTGATGCCCAGAGTAGGCTTATGAATCATAGACGGCCAACCTCCAGACTTGTATGTGAGATGTCATACACCACCTTTAGAAAGGAGGTGCCATCTTGCAGTTCACCTTGATTCCTAGGAGTCATCTCCAGGTATGGTTGTCATCTTACATCAGACCCTCAGAAACACTGATAGTTCGGGAGCGTCCATCTCCTGTCTGCCCTCCTCCTCCATCCACACACAGGCTGCAGACACCTCAAAGAGGCCTGCTACCTTCAGAATTTCAGAGGGATTTGGGAGAAGGAAGTACCCTCTGGAAAGGGCACCCACTTCCTTACTAAGGGAGTGGACCTGAAGTCTTCCCTTTCCTGGCTTCATGGGGGGAGAGAGTAGCAATGAATAAAATGACAAGGAGTTTTCTAGGTTTATATCCTCATCTCTTACTTGACAACTGAAACCCGCAGGCTATGTTTTTCAAACACATAGAATTCCACCTCCAGGTTTGGAATTTGAGAGCTGAGCACTTCACTAGAATCACCTGAGGGTCGGCTTATCAAAAATAAGATTCCTAGACCCCGCCCAACAGTCAGGAGCCCTGCGGGGCCACTCAGCCCTCAGGATATGCTGCTGGCACCACCCTCAGACCCATCTGCTTCCATCCGCCCACCCGCTGGCCCAAGCCCCCTCCTCTGGCTGCTACAGCCTCCTAAATTTTGTCACTTCCCACTTTTCTCTCCATCTGAAAAGAGCATACTGGGTGATTTTTTCTAATGGAAATCAGATCGTGGAATGACTTCCTGGTACAATGGAATGAAAACTAGACTTCTTTCCAGGGCTACTTCCTCCAACATTCTAGGCTGGTTCCCACCCCAGCCTTTGCCCTGGCTGTTCCGCGCTGTCCAGCACACCTCCCTGCTTTCTATTCTGCACTGTGGCTGACACTAACCTGACGCTATCATGGTCACTTTTCTGCTGACCCTTCCCTTATCCTCTTTCTTCCCCACTGGAACGTGAGCAGGGGCACATACACCAGATCCTCAGGGCCCTTAAAGCGTAGAGTAATGCCTGGCACACAGTAGGGGCTTCAGAAATATGTGTTGAATGGACAGGTGAAGCAGGTGGCACTTGTCCCCACCCCCCACCCTCCAGCCCGCTTGGTCCTTTTTAACCCCTGCAGCACAATGAGGCCCAGGGTGAGTGACCAGCTGGGGAGGTGGCTGCAGCCCACACAGCTCTCCTGGCCTATCAATCAGGCCCTGCCCCCTGCCCAGCCCACCACAGGGAGCAGGAACGCCTGTGTCTCACAGCCTCCCTCTCTTCTTTAGCTGCCAACACTGGGCTGGAGCCTGCCTCCCACCTTCTTTCCTAAGGAGGCAGCTCCGGGTGGTCTGGGTCCCTTCCCTGTGTGGATGGATTCAGTGGCCCAAGTAGTAAAATGTCCTAGACCTGGCACCTGGTGGGGCATCAGTCTTCCCTTTCTATTCAGAAGATGTTTTACCAGGCTTCTCCTGGTGTTAAATCATTCCTCCAAATTAACAGGAATACTCATTACCAACCCAACCACCGCCCATTAGGCAAGAAATGTGTCTTTCCTGTGGCAGAACCCCCACCCCTGGGGCCATCTCCCAGCACTCTCTAGTGGTAGTGGGGGCTGTGGATGCCAGAATGGGTAGAATGGGGGTCCAGCCAATGTACCTCATAGTCTGGATGGTCACAGGTTCCTCCCTTGCACACTTAACTCCTCAGTCCTTCCAGACTCCCTGCTCAAAGGGCACATCCTGGCTTCCAGGATAGCTCTGTGGGCCTGCCTCGGTGGACAGGTCTGTGGGATGGGTTTGTCAACAGAAAAGATCCCAGACTCTATAAAATGATTTAAAGAGGTTTATTCTGATCTAAGCGTAAGTGACCACGGCTCAGAGTCATGCCCAAGAAGCCTTGAGCAAGTGGTTTTGCTATGCTTGGATTATAGTTTAGTTTTATACATTTCAGGGAGACAGGAATTACATGTAAAGTCATAAATCAATGTGTGGAAGGTATACTTTGGCTTCACTGGTTCTCAACCTGTGGGTGGCAACCCCTTTTTAATTGTTTGTGGGGTTTTTTTTCTTTGCAGTTTTTGGCTGGGACTGGGTTTGAAGCTGCCATCTCCAGCATACGGGGCCGGCGCCCTACTCCTTTGAGCTACAGGCACTGCCCGTGACCCCTTTTTTAACAATTAAAGCGCATTGTGGCGTTAGGAAGATTGAGAACCACTGGCTTAGACAAAAAGGTGGGACATCTCAATGGGCGGAGGTGAGAGGGAAGTTATAAGTAGGTTTAAAGACTCTTTGATTTGGCTTCTTTGCACATAGCACAATGGTTACAGTGCCAGCCACATACACCAAGGCTGGCGGGTTCAAACCTGGCCTGGACCAGCTAAAAAACGACAACCTCAATAAAAAACATAGCCGGGCATTGTGGCAGGCACCTGTAGTCCTAGCTACTTGGGAGGCTAAGGCAAGAGAATTGCTTAAGCCCAAGAGTTTGAGGTTGCTGTGAGCTGTGACACCATAGCACTCTACCAAGGGTGACATAGTGAAACTCTGTCTCAAAAAAAAAAAATTCTTTGATTTATAATTGGTTAAAGAAATAAAGCTTTGTTTAAAGACTTGCTGTGGGTCTTTCTCTACTTCCAATGAGTTTAAACTTTCATTAAGCAAAGAATAGGATTTGTGTTTCCCCTGGTACTGTTAAACTTCCTTTCAGGTTGTAGAAGATTCACAGCAGATAATCCTCCCCACCTCCTACGTGGCCTCTGTGGAGAAGGAATCCCCACCACCCTAACAAAAGTACAGCCATTTTGGGGGGACAGCGAGTTAGAGGGAACAGGCCAAAAACTAAACTGCATGATCACAACAGACTGCCTCCCCCCTGAAATATTCTAAGGCCATTGTTCCTGGGAAACAACAGAACAGTAACCTTCTACCTCAGCCCTGCTATGGCCAATTAAGTGACTCCAAAATTAGCCCCTTGGTACAAGCGGAAGAGAATGACTCCCCTCGCAACCCCCAGCCACATTCCAGCTACACTGGAATGGTTTATACACTGGTAAGGTTAACAAAAGCCTCTTGGAGCTGTGTGACAGACAGCTGACTTCGGGTCAGACTCCTTCTCTCTTTTTCCTCCTAATAAAACTTCTCCATGATTCCTTCTCTCCTTGCAGACTGTCACCCCAACTCTACCCTGGAACCCCTCAGGCTCCAGCAGATGACTTTTGATCTCTGTATGAAAAAGCCCACGACTTCCTGAGCTGCAGATGTACCACACCCTTACCTTAACTCAGTGTGGTCACCATTTTCCATTTTTGACGGCAGCCCATAATAAATCTCTGCTAGCCTGGTGCTTTGTGGCACATTTCCACCTCTTACCATCTAACCCGTGGAATGTTTTAAAGTAAGACAGACTGTTAACCATAGACAAACCACTGGACTGAGATTCAAGTGATCAGTTAAGTACATTGAATACCTGCAGGTGTGTTTCAAGCCCTGCCTAGTGACATTTCTGTTGAGGGCCTAAACCCTTCCCCCTCCTCCGCTCCTCCTAGAACAAAAGGCCTATCTGGCCCTGCTCCAGCCAGCCAGAACTTTCCAGCAAGCTGTGGAATCTTCCTCCCCCTACGCCCAGTATAAAAATAAGCCTCCAACTGAGAGAGGATACCCAGGAAGGGTGAGGTCTAGGAGAACAGAAGTGTTCTCAAGGAGACCCCAAGGATACACCTGCAGGGTCTTCTCCATGGTGACTCAGGTCTTAGGAATTTGAAGACTTAACTTCCTGGGATCTGAAAATTTCCACTTCTGTGAAATCTGGTAGTTCTGTGGGGGCTGGGACAGCTTCTCCAGCTTGGTTCAAACTGACCAATGAGAAAGATACTCATGGGTTAGAACTTTTTGACTGGAGATAAAAAGGGAAAGACCAAGCCCCCTGGGGAACACAGCCATTTTGAATTCTTCTATGCCCTTTGCCACTTTGCACACCAGCTGAATAAAAGCCTTTCCCTCTTAAATACGGTGTTTGGGTGCTCTTTCTTTCAATGGGCCTTGTCTTCCTGCAACACAACCACCCTCAGTGCAGACACCATCTTTGCCCAGACAGTTATCTGTCCCCTTTTATTAAACTTGGCCTGTACCTCTCCCGGTCTTGTCTCTGGGCACACTGCTGAACTTTCAATCTCCAAGAAGGGAGGGGAGCATGATGAGGCACGTCTGACCTCCCTTCTCTTGGCCAGCAATTCAGTTTTAGTGTGTTTCTGGGGTCCCCTTGGGCAAGGAGGAGTCTATTCAGTCAGCTGGGAGGCTTAAGATTTTTAGTCTATAGGTTTTAGGTGATTAGGGCAGGAACATTGACAAAGCAGTAAAGGACCAGAAATCACTTAAACGTATGGCCGGGTGCCGTGGCTCATGCTTGTAATCCTAGCAATCTGGGAGGCCAACACAGGATGATCCCTTAAGCTCAGGAGTTCAAGACCAGCCTGAACAAGAGTGAAACCCCATCTCTACTAAATATAGAAAAATTAGACAGATGTTGTGGCAGGCGCAGGTAGGCCCAGCTACTCAGGAAGCGGAGGCAGGAGGATCACACAAGCCCAGGAATTTGAGGTTGCTGTGAGCTAGGCTGAGGCCATGGCACTCTAGCCTGGGTAACAGAGTAAGACTCTGTCTCAAAAAAAAAAAAAAAAATCACCTACTTGGGGGAATTCTCTTAAGAGAGCTCAATCATTCCGCATTCTACAGTTTGATGTAAGCTTTCAAAACAGCCCCAGGGTGCTCTTCCTTCCTGGGCCTCAGGGTCTCTTCTGCCCAGCCCCAGGCGGAACACCCTGAATTGCAGTCTCCCAACAGGTGTGCTGGAACGCTCCAGTTCACTGCAGGTTGGGTTGTTTTGTTTGTTTTTTTACCAGGTTGGGTTTATTTTACCAGGCTGCTCACAGGATTCTCTTTGGGGAATGGAAACTGATTACAAACCAGGAGTGAAACGCTCACCCTACACAATGTGTGTAATAAATATTAGATAACGACAACAACAATAATGATAATTTTGCCTACCTCTTCCATGTTGTCTAAGGGAGTGTCAGAAGCACAATTATAGACTAACTGGAGAAGAAGCAACATTTGGCTGCTTTAAAATAGCCTCCTTTGGCTCATTAATGGGGTGTGTGCCCGAAGGCGGGGAACATTCATTCAGCTCTGAATTTCTATCACGAAGCAGCTCTTCAAATCCTGCAGAGCTCAGGCAGATTCTCTGAGACCTTTCTCCTAAGCCTCGGGAGCCCTGGAGGTCACAATGTGGGGGAAAGGTCCTACTTAGGGAGGAGGTGTTTCTAATTGTTCGTTTATCCACCTGGTGTGCACTGAGCTCCTACTATGTGCCGGCACTGTTCTTGGGGCTGCCAATACTCAGAATGAAAACAGCTCATTGCCTGCCTTTACAAGATTTAGTCTGCCTCAGTGGAGAGGGCCAACAGCAAACACACCCACCCAGAAGAGAATTAGAGATAGGGGATGTGAGGGGAGCTCAGCAGAGGGTCTGGAGCAGTGGCTTCAGCAACCCTGAGAAGGTGCTGCATGAGAGCTCTTGGGACTGCTCAGCTAAGTGGGTGTCCCAAGTGCTCCCAATGACTGTGCAGCATGCTTCAGTGCTGCAGGAGCTGGGACCTGAATGGCAAGAAGTGGAGAGCCTTGACAAGTCTGAGGAGAGTGTTCAGGACTGAGGGAATAACTTGGCTCCGTCCTGTGCCTGGCAAAGGACCCATCTGAGAGAGAACAGAGCAATGAGACCTGTAACCCACCAGAGGTGACACTGGGGCAGCTGGCAGGGGCTTTGAGGGCCTTCCTAAGACAATTGGATTCTGTTCCAGACATGCTGCTGTTTTCTCACCTGCCATCTGGCCTCCTTGGTACCATACAAATGCTTGGACCTCATCCTCTGTCTCCTTTCTGGGGAAAGGTTAGGGATCAGCAGATAATTTCTAGTTATTAGAAACAGGAAAATGGGCATGGAAGTGACAAAGGTGGTAGGATCCTAGGGAAAGGCTGGGAGGGCCCAGGAAAAGCAAGCAACGGTGGTGGGCCTGGGGGCAGGGCAGGAGCCTCAGGAGTGCCCACCCACGGGAGACTGGAGAGGTCCCAGAGCAGATCTGGCTGCCAGAGACTGGTGCCAAGGCCCTGCTTCCCCATCCCACCCCACCCTACCCAATTCTGCTTACAAGGAAGTGTGAGGCAGAGTATAGCTGCAGGGTATAGCTGCTGCTCAAACCATCACAACCACCTTGAAGGCTCCCCTGCCTATGTGCAGCCCCAGGACAGAAAAATGAGCTTTAGGGGGCCCATACGGCATTTCTCCTTCAAGTGGGTACATAAGCCCTCTCTGTGGGCGTGCCTTAGAGAACAGTTCAGTACCCCTTGCAAAAAAAGCCTCCTGCCCTGATTGTTCCAAAAACTCACCTTACAGGCTAGAAGCAGTGGACAAGCCAGCTTGACAAGTAGAGGTCCTGGTCCAGAAGGTGGGATACAACTCAAGGAGGGCTTGATGACCTCAGAAATTAGAAACAGCATGTCATGAGCTCTGTGAGGCTGCTCTTTCACTCTTTCCATTTTTACCCTCTTTCTTTTGCACCTATTAAGTGCTGGGCATCCTTCAAGGCCCTGAGGGACCCCATGTCTGTGAACAAGTCAGACTAAGCCCATGCTTCCCTGGAATTTGCCTGGATTCTTCATGATAATCACATGAAGTTAATAAATAGTGAAATTCAGATCGTTAAAGGTTCTGTAATACACAGTGATGTTTGTAGTGAGGGCTGATGTCTCAGAGGAGCTGCCTGTGAGTTGAGATGTGACTGCTAAGAAGGAGCCCAGAGGGACTTGCAGGAAGAGTGTTCCTGGCAGAAGGAATAGCAGGTGCAAAGACTTTGAGAGCAATGAGCTCATTAAATCCTACACAGTGTAAGGAAACCAGGCCCTCCTTGTAGCACTGAGGGATTTGCCTCAGAAGAGGTGTTACAGTCGTTTCCCTGGAATAAGCCCATCTACTCACCTAAGTGAGGTTTCTCCAAATCCTAAGGGCTGGTCAGAAAAGAGACCAAATTGAATAGCATCAGCCTGCTATTTCATGCTGCTTGCAGGTCCCTGGAGCACACACTGAGGTAGTGGGAGAGTACAGGCAGAGGTAAAGCCGGGGCTTCTAGAGACAGCCAGACCTGGGTGAGGGTCTCAGCTCTGCCACTCCCCAGCTGTGACCTGGGAAAATCACTTCATATCTCTGAGCCTACATTTTTTCACCTCTGTCTTGTTTGTGTGTAATTTCTGACAGGGATATTTATGAAGCACCTGTTGGAGGTAGCTTCTCCATCTCCAGTAGCTGTGATTGTAGCATTCATGTTCAAGCCAATTCGGTTTCTCCTGCAGGGTTTATTGAGCACCTACTCACCATAGGGAAAGAAGATGACCTGATTCCCATGCCCAAGTTCTACACATGGAGGAGGAAGTGTTTATGGGGGACAATGCAGAGCAACATGGTGCTGGCAAAGTCAGAAGAGGACAGGCGATTGTCTGTCTGCCCAGATTCCAGGTCTTCTCTTCTTTTTCTTTTTTTTAGACAGAGTCTGAAGCTATCTCCCTGGGTAGAGTGCCATGGCATCATATCTCACAGCAACCTCTAACTCTTGGGCTCCAGCAATCCTCAGTTTTTCTATTTTTAGTAAAGACAAGGTTTCACTTTTGTTCAGGCTGGTCTCAAACTTGTGAGCTCAAGCAATCCACCTACCTTGGCCTCCCAGAGTGCTAGGATTACAGGGATGAGCCACTGTGCCTAGCCAGCCTTCTCTTCTTGAAACAGAATCCACTTTCCATCGGGGAGCTTCCCCTCCTGCTCTTTTGGTCTCAGCAGAGCAGATAGGGATCTCACACTCAGGATTTAGGCTCCACTGGTCATCTAGTGTCAGCTCTGGCTCTGCATAGTGATTGATGAGGGATGGAAAAATGAAGTTTCTCTTCCCACAGGGGTGTTGCTAAACCAGAGGATGGTGACCTGGACTGGGGGAGGGCATCTTGTCACTCCCTGGTGAAGGCTTTTTGAGAATAAAGTCACACAGAGGATAGAGGAGGAGAGAGATGGAGCGAGATCAAGTACCCATGATGCTGTTGGGAGTCCTTGGTACCACCCAGGCCAGAGGCTAGCAACACTATCTCTGGACTTTACAATAGTGAGATGATTCCCTTTTGGCTTATGCCAATTTTAATTGGGTTTCTATCACTTGCAACCAAAGAGTTCTAACTAATTCAGAGGATTTTGTATGGAGGGATAAAGCTTGAGCTTCTGTGAAGGATTTGGATCAATGATTAGGGAGAGGTGAGAATATGAATCAGGGAATGGTGAAAAACAAAATTGAGAGGAGGTGTGGATGTGTGTTTGTTGGTTCTCTAGCATCTATTTCTCCCTCTTCTTCAAATACTCCCAAATTTCCCAGCCAGGCATTTTGGGAAGAATTAACACCACATGGAGCTTCAGACATGGGCCCAGGTTGGCTTAGCCAGTCAGCATTCCCCATCTCCCATTGCACAATGATAGGTTTATATCATAAATAAGGAAATATATGACCCACTGTCAGCATTGACCCACATCAATGAGATTCCATTCTGGGGCTTTTATTAATTTCTGGAAGTTTCTCCCTCTGGACTCAAATAAGAAAGAAGATGGCCTTGGAAGCTTTCGGCAGTCATCTGGCAACAATGAGGAGAGAGCCTGCTGTGAACAGAGCCTATTCCAAGAAGAGGGATGGAAAGATGAGTCTCACCCTGGGAAGTTTCTCTTCCCACAGTGGTGTTGCTAAACCAGAGGATGGTGACCTGGACTATATATTACCTGGACAATAAAGGGAAGGACTAGTCCTTGTTGGAGTCCTGGGTCAAGCTGCACCTTAAGGAAGAGCTATCCCTAAACTATTCTTCTATGTGAGCCAGTAGAGTTCCTTTGGGCTTAGGAAGTTTGGCTTAGTTTTCTGTCATGAATAAAAAAGAATCCTGCCTGCCTCCAATGGGAGATGAGGCTCCCATTTCCAGACATCACACTCCTCCGAGGCCTACGCCAGCACCCAGTGCTCCATCCTAGTCTGCACGAATACAGAGGGCCACTTTGGGGCACGGGAACTGAGATTTCTGAAGGGGTCAGAGATCAATGGAAGTCTGCCAGAGATCAATGGTAGTCTGTCTGAGCAATCTTAAAGCCCCAGACATCCTGGAGAAGGTAATAATTCAACCTGGGTCCTCCTCCGCCCTTCCCCCAGCCGATCCTGGGCAAGGACAGCCATCAATCCTACTTATCAGGCCTCTTATTTCATCCTTTATCCAGCTGTCTCCAGTGTCACTCTGCATCCTTAACACAGAGTTATGAGAGATTGAGCGCTCAGGCCTAGGCTGATTGAAGGATTCATGGGTCCAACACTGCCCATTCATCAGGGAGAAATCCCTATGGCTTTGGGGGTGGGGTAGAATGTGATTGACTGAGACTGGGGAGGAGGCTTTGCCAGCAGCCAGAGATATCAAAGTCACAACAAGGAGGATAGTGATATTCGGGGAGAAGACCCCTGTGTGCCTAGAAAGACAATCCCAGACCTACAGCGGTACAAAGAAGACCAGATCCAGGAAGCTGTAGCTTTATTTCTCAGCCAAATAAGCAGTTTACTCAATAATTATGGAGCTTTCCAGGCAAAGAAACCCTGGAAGAGTGCAACTAACCTCAAAGCAGTCAAAAGAATCTTATTAAAATTTGTATTCCTCCAGGTCTCTATCCTGCTCTAAAAGCCCCAAATGGCTGCCCACTGCAGTCAAGACAAAATTGTCACTCCTGTCCCCAGCTTCTAAAACCATCTTTGATGGAGCCTCTGCCTACCTGGCCTGACACACCTCAGCACCCTCCTTTGGCCACCAAACCTGGGCCCTCTAGCTGTTGCCAGTTCTTCAAACACTCGAGTTCACTCCTACCTCAGGACTTTTGTATGCACTATTCCCTCCACATGGACACACATCTTCCAGGATCTTACATGGCTGGGCTCCTCTCTTCGTTCAGGGCTCAGCTCAGACGGTATCTCCAGAGAGGCCTTTCCTCACTGCCTCCTCCACCCCCATCAGCCACCCAAGCCATGCCCTTCATAGCACTTAGCACTGGTCAAAATTGTCTTTTTACTTGAAGAGAAGCCAACTAGAATTCTAGTCCCTGAGGACTGGTTCTATCTGTCCTCTCCATTGCTGGGTCCCCAGTAAGCAGTTGGTGAGTTGTGGACTTCTCAGACATTCCATAAATACACATTAAATGTGTACACTACCGTACAGGTGTGGGCTCCAGAGCCAGGCTCCAGAACCAGAAGTGTTAGGAAAGGGGCACTGCCTTGGGGAGGTCATGCTAAGAGCTGAGGGCTCAGCCCCACGGGTAGCTTCTCTAGGATGCAGGGGAGGAGGCTGCTTGCTCTGGGAGGCATGGCTGTTTTTTGTTGCCAGGAGGTTGCCATGGGAACGCCTTGCTGTGCAGAAAAGACCCCTCCCCCCTTAAAGTTGGAGATAGGAGATATGAAGAGATTGTGCAAGTCAATGAAGTATTGACCAATAGCTGCAGAGCCTTCAGCCACAGCCGGAAAGGACTTTCAGGTCACCCTCCCCAGCCCTCAGATTTATCTTACAACTCTTCTCTGTCTCTTCACTTGTCACTTTGCTAGTCTATGCCTGCTCCCATCTGGGTGGCCAAGAGCATTTGCCCAGGGGCCAAGGGTCCTACTGAAGTCATCATACTTGTCTTGATCCAACAGATTGAGGAAATGAAGGCTCAGAGAGGCGGCATGAAATTTTTGGAAATGATTCCCTAATGAGAGACAGTTCCTGGATCATAGCCCGGGGAGTCCAGATCCAGAATATAAGCTCTTACCCATGTTGCCATCCCAGCAAGTCTGAAGACATACAGTAACTCCTGTTTATTGAATGTTTACTGTGGGCCAGGAACTTGTTATTTCACTCTGGGAGATGAGGATTTCAAGGGTAAAGTTGTTTACTCAAGTGCTAGAGTTAGATCTGTACACCTGTCCAGGGCCCAAGTTCATGCCCTAACATCAGTGGGTCCCTCAATACATATGGCCAGAGAAAACCTTTTTGTCTCAGGGTTTAAGGAAAGACAACACTCCCTTTCCCCAAACCCATCATGGCCTGGGGCAGGCAACAAGGATGCACAACAACCCAACTACAATACTTGTCTCTGGGGAGGCTGCAAGACAGCCTTAGACAACAGCCTGGAGAGAGGATGGCACCCCTGTCTAGGGTCAGGAGGCCAAACTGGATCTCTGTCCACTGCCTTCCTCACTGGAGACATGAATAACTCCTCTCCTTCTACTCACAGGGGGTTTTGAAGGCCACATGAACATGTTTGTGAACAGGGCTGTCACAGTGTGGGCAAGCCTACGTTTAGGAAAATGTGTGGCACAGACCAGATAAATTAGAGTCAGTACTTACTGGTGTGACGTATCCTTTCTTCCTCACCCTCTGACTGGATTCTCTTAAAGGCATTTCAAAAGGATATGAAATTATAAAACTTTAATTTAAATGCAGTTTTCTAGGAATATGCCAATTGCACACAGAGGCTTACAGCCAAGCAGCTATACCAGGGCCAAACAGCCCAGACCGGTGCTGCCCCCTCAGCACCCTGTGAAGATGTGCTGCCCAGGACCTGTCCTGAGCTCTACCTTCAGCCATCTCCAGGGAACAGCCAGCAGAGCTGGAGGTTGGATGGAGAAAAGGGGGTGTCTCATTGCTCTCATAGGCCATGTTCTGGCCTCTTCCCCCACAGAAGAAACCACTTTCTTGGCTCGGCGCCTATAGCTCAGTGGCTAGGGCACCAGCCACATACACTGGAGCTGGCAGGTTCGAATCCAGCCTGGGCCTGCCAAACAACAATGACAATTACAACCAAAAAATAGCCGTGTGTTGTGGAGGGCACCTGTAGTCCCAGCTACTTATGAGGCTGAGGCAAGAGAATTGCTTAAGCCCAAGAGTTAGAGGTTGCTGTGAGCTGTGATGCCATAGTACTCTACAGCTCTATGTCTCAAGAAGAAAAAGAAGAAGAAGAAGAAGAAGAAGAAGAAGAAGAAGAAGAAGAAGAAGAAGAAGAAGAAGAAGAAGAAACAACAAAAGAAGAAGAAGAAAAAGAAGAAGAAACCTCTTTCTCTCAGGCCCCTGGCAAGAAAAGTCAAGAGACATCCTGAGGAAAGGAAGGCCATATACTTCTCTTCATTCCAGAGAGCAAAGGGGGCTTTTCTGTGGAAATCCTCCAATTTCTTCTCTGATACCTCCCTTGCCCCAACATCCAGAATGCCAAAGCTGTAATAATCTAGCAGCTGCTTTGCACTTGCCTTCGTCAACTGTTGCTGCAATAATGCTGTGGAACACACAACCCCCCAAATCTCAGCAACTGAAAATGACAAATATTTCTTTCTGTGGCTTCAGGCCACAGGTTGGTCTCAGCTACACTCCACATGTCTCATATCCAAGGACCAATACCTACTGAGGGCATGCTCCTCTTTTTCTGGCTGGAAGAATGCAAGAGGCCAATCTAAGTCACTAGGCCAGGTGGAAAGCCTCTGCTCAGGCCAGCAGCTAACACTCCATTAGCCAGAGTGAGTCACGTGACCAACACCATCAATAGGGTGGGGAAGTGTCCTCAGTCCATTTGAATGGGGGCCACCACAAAGCCCAGTTGCACACCAAAGTCAAACCCTTTATGTTAAATAAACAGTAAAAGAACAACAACAAAAGACATCACCTGGCAGAGGGCATAGCTATGTAATTCCTTTACAGGGAGGGAGAGGTTACAAACAGGAGAGAATGAAGGGACGCTGGCTACTGCCTTTTAGTTCATTTGCCTTTGTGGACAGTCATCTTCCTGCATTTGGACTGACCCCTTCTCAGCTCTAGAGACAATCTGATATCCTTCATCCCATGGTCACAGTTATTAATTCAAGGATAGGCATGTGACTTAAATCAGTGAGGGACCATAAATCCCAGAAATCAATCCAGAAAGCCTCTCCCTTCTCACCAGAAAAAACAAAGAAATATGGAGTCCAAGGGGCTTTTGGCCGCCAACCTATGACTCTGAGGGGAACCAGCCACAGGATGAAGCAGTGGAAACCAGTGCACAGAGTCAGAAAGAAATCTGATCATGGCTCAGCATCTGTGGCTCGAGTGTCTAAGGCACCAGCCACATACACCTGAGCTGGCAGGTTCGAATCCAGCCCAGGCCCACCAAAAAACAATGACGGCTGCAACCAAAAAATAGCTGGACATTGTGGCGGGCACCTATAGTCCTAGCTAGTTGGGAGGTGGAGGCAGGAGAATCACTTGAGCCCAGGAGTTGGAGGTTGCTGTGAGCTGTGATGCCATAGCACTCTACCCAGACAGCTTAAGGCTCTGTCTCAAAAAAAAGAAAGAAAGAAAGAAAGAAAGAAAGAAAGAAAGAAAGAAAGAAAGAAAGAAATAAAGAAAAAAAGAAAGAAATCTGATCATGGAGCGATGTAATTTAGCTGGATCAAGCATTACCTGAAACCTGACCTACCACTTGACTTTTCACTTGCAACCATAGATACATTGACTTTTTTGTTTAGGTTAGTTTGAGTTTTGTCCTCCATCATTTGCAATCTAAAGATTCCTGAGAGATGGAGATGACATCAGAGATGAGACAAAAGAAAGCGCCCGAGCTTTTTTCTACCTACATGCACACCACTGCACTAGCCCTGAACACTGGGCCCAAAGCACTGGCTGATTTGGTTCGTTCTGCTCGCATGTTGAGAGATAGCCGCCTTGCTCTATCCACCATGGGCTTTCCCAGATCAAATAATAACCTTCCTCTTCAAGACCCATTTACCTCTGGATCCAGTCTCAAGTGTCTGGCAGACCCCAAAGCCATGGGAGGCTGGAAATGCCACCTCAGAGATCAAAGATGCTTTTGCATGGAGGGGAATATGTAGGTCATTTTTTAATGCATGTGGCTATCTTCCAGCAACCCTGATTGTCAGAAGTGGGGCTGAGACAGCAGGGCATGATTAATTGGGAATTGTCCCAGAAGGAGCTCCCCTTTCTGTGGAAAGGGGATATGAAGTGTGCTCCCCTCCACAGGGGAGCTGTAAACAGGGATGAGCTTGTCTCTCTCCAGAAACTTTACCCCCAGCCCTGGGACACTCAGGGAAGAGAGAACTTTCCTTTTTCTGATTGTGGTTTTTAAATCTCGTTTTGTCAAAGGAAGAAAGAAAAAAAGGCAAGTCCATTAAGTCATTTATTCCTAACGCTCCAGCCATCGCAAGCTGCTGAGGCAGGAAAGCAGGAAATCTGGGCTTGAAGAAAAATCAAGAAAATGAATGCTTGTGAAAGGGAAGTCCTGGCCCGGTAAGGGGTATCACACAGCTCGCCCTCGTTCCCCTCCCCTTCCTGCGCTCAGGCCCCTTCCTCTCCCATTCTTTAGTCCCTGCCCACCTGTGCACCGCACGCCCCAGCCCCAGGGCTGGGCGGCTCTGTCCACGTCCACGCGCCCCTCCCGGCTGCTCCGCCTTGCCGGCCGCGGCGCCGAGCCTGGACAGACAGCGCCCCCCTCAGGCCGCACTCGGCTCTGGGCTGTGACCGCTTGCGTGACAAAGACAACCAACTGGTGGGGTGGGGGGGATTTAGAGGACAAGGCAAACCGCCGCTGGTGACCCCAATTTCAGATTCGAACCCAGGTCTCCAGAGGTGAGTGTGAAGAAAATGCATAAATTAAAATGCTAATTACTGTCTCCAGCAGTTCGTTACCAGACCGTCGCTTGTATCTATTATTAACAGCTTCCTGCCAAAGCCCCGGCTCCATGGGAGACACGCATGATTTGAAGATTCAGGTGCAAGTGAAAATAACATAAGGCTGTGTCTGCGTTGTGGAGCGCAGCCTGCGTGGCTGTCACCCCCGCCCTGTGATCACATTGCAGAGAGAGGATGAGAGGGCGGGGTGGGGGGGAGGGGATGGGGAGGAGGGACACTTGGAGAGTGGTTAGCTCAGCCAGCCTCCAGAACCCTTGATGACTCGTAAAGTACCACCACGTTTTCTCAGAAGGAGCTGAGGTGGAGAGGGCAGGAGTTTGAGATGCGATCCCAGGTAGGAAGAGGCTCAGGTAAGAGCTGATCCTGGGCATGAAGTTTCTGCTCCTGCCGGCTGGGCCTGGCCTAGAGCCTGGGACTGTCTGCCCCCAGAAGCAGGGTGAGGGAAGGAAGGTTTGCTGCTGGGGAAAAGGTGACCCATGAGCCGCCTACCCCTTCCCCCTTGCCCCCTGCCTAGGAAAATGCTATCCCCTGTCACACTGACCTCCAGAACTCAGATAGAGATAGTCTCAAAGGATGCCTTTTGGCCTGGGCAGAGGGCACAGGTGGCCAGGAGACAGAAGGGAAGTCATAAAAGGGGAACATGTGATATGAGTAGAAGAGAGTTCCAGAATGGCCAGGACAGAAAAGACCCAAGCCTTCACCATCCTGTGTTCAGGCAGGGTAGTGAAACTGCCCAGTAAGGACATAAGTAGATTGCAATCTCCTTTATAAACTCGCAGTCTGGACACCAGAGGGATTGATGCTGAGATCTCAAGGCCACACTCCCTCAACAGCACTCTGTTAAATTGCTGTCACAGTAACTCCATCCCAGTCTAAGATGATCTCATATGTATCTGTGTGCTCAGGGGTGCAGGAACTGGGTCTGCTTGGTGTGCCCAAAACATGGCTTCAGACACAGAAGGCAATGGATAAATAAATTGGATGCTATAAGTGAATAGCCTCATACACAGGGATGTGCTGTTGCTGGCTCCTGCCGGCTCCTAGGAACCAATTCTTAAGTACTCAAGATTTGCCAGTTTGGCTATTCCACAATTGGCAGCTTGAAATCAGCCTGGGTGAGAGTATAGTATTTACATGACAGCAATCCCCAAATGCTCCAGATTGGGGCTTTTTTCATGCCCCCCCCCCACACAGCAAACCACCAATAGCCAGTCTTCTTAATCTGAGTTAATCTTCTTAATCTCCAAATCTTCAAAACACAGAAGTTGCAGTTTACTCCCTCATTCTGTGCGGCCCTCAAGACATGACACCCCTATGTCTTTAGCCACCTCCAGCCAGCCCCAGACCCCCTTCTAGAGACAGTGCCAGAAGAGTTAATTCCCTATCACCTCCCCACTTTCTTCCTCTCAACGCACCACCTGTTCTGCTCAGGCTGTGGCCCCAAGTGGGGTATAAACACCCCCAGTGACGAATGGCGCTGTAAGCAGCCACAGTAGTGACAGCAGTGACGCTAGAGCCCTCTGCTCCCTCCACCACCTGTTCTGTCCCAGCTGGAGAGAGGGGGAACTGGAGGAGGGGGCTTGCTCTGAGTCAGAATCATCTATCCTAAGTAATTAGCTGCCAAAAAAAGTGCAAACCTGCAGAGGGAGAGCAGAGGTCTCCCCCCTACCAGCTTCTCCAAACTCCTCCTGCCCCAGGCTTGCCTCCAGAGGCTGCTGGGAGAGCCAGAAACCTGAGGAGGCCAGGAAACCATCTGCCAGGGCCCAGGTCTCTCTGCATATCAAAAGCTAAGGCACTCCTTTCAAGACTGCCTCTGTCAGGTCCTGCCTGCTCAACCTACACCTTTCCTCCCAGGGCTGCTGCTTGGGGCCTCTCAACCATCCTATCCTTAGCTGCGGAATGGAGAGTATTTTTAACAGACCCTGTGTCCTGCCCTGTGTCCATTGATCATCTGCCCTGTGTCCATTGCCTTCTAACCTGATATTGTTCAGGCTGACTCTTGATGGTCCTATGTCCCATACTCATACCCCTTATTTGTTTAGGTGTAGTGGGTATGCAGTCTGGTTACACTCAATGACATATGAACAGAGGTCAGAGGGGTTTTTTGTTTCTGTAAGAGAGCCACAGGGAGACATGCTTCTATCTCTAAGCATTATAGCATCTGGGTATGACTCCTGGAGCTGCAGCAGCCATATTGTAACCATGAGGGGTATGAGGCTGAGGGTTGAGCTGACCTATAAATAGGGACAGAGCAGAGGCAGAAGAGCTAAGGTCCCTAAATCTCTGATTTCCCGTAGCTGGAGGTGCCTCTTGTCTAAGCCTCCTCCAGTGTGAGATAAAAGTCCTTAACCCATTTTGAAATGGATTACCTACAGCCAAAGGCTTCTCAGTCCATGAAGAGCAAAGGCTGAATGTCATCACCTGGCTGGGTCAGGCCCTGATCTTAGACCGCCATGTGGGTAACTAAGGTTGGGCTGTGCCTGATGCCCAGGACCCTTCCTCTGCCCATTTTTGTGCTTTCCTCTATAGCAGGTGATGTAGATGCTCTGCTGTTATGTACATCAGCCCAACTTCCAACCACCAGCACCTGCATTTCTTTGTCTGAGGCCTATCTCTGGCATCTGAAGGCCACTCTGCCCACATCACTACAGTCCAGAGTGCTGGCAAATAAAGGCCCCCACCCCTGCTGATAGCTCCTTAAACAATAACTGATGGGAGCTGGTATGTAAATACCCCAGAGTTAACTTTGAGACACGTCTACACTGGCTGGGTCCCAGCACTGTGGGATGGAGCTCTAGTTGACCACAGTGGTAATTGACTTGAGTGCACTCTCTGTATTGGCTGCCTCTCCTTTCCTGTCTCACTTTCCTATTCCTCTACCACCTCCCAAATTAATTACTTGCCCTCAAAACCTTGTCTCAGGGCTTGCTTCTGGAGACCCAGACCAAGGCTACCTTTCTCCAATGTAGTACTGAGCACCTGCTCTGTCCCAGGCACTGCAGAGAGCAGGGAACAAGGTGTACAGGTTCCCTGCCCTGGGGTCATGCTCCCATGGAAGGACAGGCAATAAACAAGGAATTAAATCATATCACTTTAGATGTCTTAAGTACAATGATAAAAATGCAGCCAGATGATGGCAGTGATGGAGAAGGGTTTGGTTTAGAGGCAGAGAGGCCAGGCAGAAAGCAGAGCTCTCTGAAGGAGCAGCAGCCATGCAGAGAGCTGCAAGGAAGAAGATTCCAGGCTCAGTAAGTGCAAAGGCTGTGAGGCAGGAGTGAACATGTTAGGTTAGAGGAACAAATAGGAGACAGTGTGGCAGGAGGAGAGCCAGAAAAATGGGAAGAGGTAAAGTAAAGAGAACACAGAGGCCAGACCAGGTGGGCTTCTGCAGGGTGTGAGGAATTTGTGGGTTCAAGGGCAACAGGAGCTGCAGCACTTTTGGCATTATGCTGGGTGTGGATTAGACAGGCTAAGAGGGACAGCCTCAGTCATCTAAATAGGAGTCTCTGGTACTTGGAGCAACCCTCTGTTTTCCACAGTAAACCCTCCATTTGAAAACCTGCCTCCTTCCCTTCTCTCAGCAGACCCTGGCCTGTGTGCCATTCTCCAGTCCCTTCCCTAGGCTGGAGGGGACCTCAGATCCTTCCTAAATCCTTGTTGCCTCTGGACTTTCCCACAACGCCAGCTGTCTCTGCTCACCACTTGCCTAGAAAACAATCTTTCCTTTCATAGTAGGGCATCACCAGGACTTCCTGGCTCCTGCCTGCCCCACAAGTGAGTGGTTCCATTCCAGATGGACGCATGCATCACCCACCCCAATTCTCCCCACTTCAAGCCCCCAGAACAACCCTCCTAGGGCCCAGGCAATTATCATTTAGTGGCACCATGGGCTTTTGCGGCCGCTTTCCCTGAGTTCCTCAGAGCACATTACCCACGTTATTTTTCACTTGATATTCGTCAAGGAACCCTTGAGAGAGTTGAAGGACGCAGCTTAGCCCTAGTTTACAGATGGGCTGTGCAAACAGAAAGGTTTACACATTTTTCAAGAGCACCAACAAACAGAGCCCATGTTTGCTGCATCCTAAACCAGCATCAGTCACAAATGGGCATAATTAGGCCTTGTAGGGAAACAAGGCTTTGGGCCCTGCTGCCTGCTTCTGCTGGGGAACAGGGATTGCAGACACCAGACATGTCTGCAGGGAGATAAAAAGGGAGCTTCTTCTCAATCTCTCAGGGTTGCCAGTGACCTGGACATACAGACAAGACAGAAAATACTCCTTAAAAATAACTCAAGGACAGGCCAGGCATGGTAGCTCACACCTGTAATCCTAGCACTCTGGGGGTCCAAGGCAGGAGGATCACTTGACCTCAGGAGTTTGAAACCAGACTGAGCAAGAATGAGACTCTCCTCTCTACTAAAAATAAAAAAATTAGCCAGGGGTTGTGGTAGGCACCTGTAGTCCCAGCTATTCAGGAGACTGAAGCAGGAAGCTCGCTTGAACCTAGGAGTTTGAGGTTATTGTGGAGTTAGGCTGATGTCATGGCACTCTAGCCCGGGAGATAGACTGAGACTCTATCTCAGAAATAATAATAATAATAATAATAATAATAATAATTCAAGAGCAACTGGGAACCATGTCCTGGGTCCAGGGCAAGAGCAAGGACAGGGTTAGCATAGGAAGGAGCTATGCTAACCCTGAGAATAGATGGCATGCTGGGCTAATCTTTCCATCTCCCTTTGCCTCAACTTCTGCATCTGTAAAATGGGGGAATACAGTTCCCTCCTTGCAGGGAAATAGGTGAAATCGTGGATATAAGCACATTTAGGGGTTCCAGGGTAGAGAATGCTATTTAACCCTGACATCTATTTTCTCCTCCCACTGAGCTTTAGTCGGGCCCATGTCTGCCTGGAATCATGACTATTTCCATTCTCCCTTGCAGCCATTTTGACCACATGACTAAATTCTGACTGTAAGCACACATGTAGCAGGCAGTTCTGGGAAATGTCTTCAAAGAGAGGGCATGACCTTCTTAGTGCCTCTCTCCTCCTGGCAGCTAGAACTCAACAGCCACCTTGGCCTCTGAAGTGGAAGCCACTGAAGACAAGCCTGAGCAGCAGGAGAGAGTGGCAGCTGTGGACTCGGAGAAGCTTCTCTTTCAGCCCCAGACTCCTGCCTGCAGGCACCTGATTGAGAAATAAACTTCTACATGAATCTCATTCATGGTGCTGTTTTTCCTCTTTGGGGTGGTTTCTATCATCTGTAGATGAAACTAATCCTAGTTGCTACAGACTAGAACCTAGATCCTGTCTATCCCCAAGGGCCAGGCCCGTTCACCAGCCCACTGTTTCCTAAATTCCAATGACAGCTGTAGTGCTTGGAGAGGTGGGTACCACCCAGGATGTGTGAATGAGCAGCCCAGTAAAGCAGGTGATCCTGGCTTGGGCTGACCTTCCCATGCTAAATTCCAACTAGAAGGGGCCGGTTTGGGGGCCCCCGCAGAGTTTCCAGAATAGGCTGGATGGGACTGGTTTTTGAGGAAATGAGAAGAGTTTGAAGAACAGGAAGACTGAGGACAAGGTGGAGTGGGGGTACTGACAGGAAATTACTTGCTGGCTGGCTTCAATCCAGCATCTAGCAAAGGAGAAAAGAAAATTCTCAACCGGCCTGCAAACAGAACATGGTGACCAGGAGGTCTCAGATGCCCTACCCTCATCTTCAGAGAGGATAGTACCCGACGTGTGAAAAAGAACCAAATGGCTCCCCTTCCACCGCCTGGGAACACAGAACCCACTGGTGAACTACACAGTGAGTATCATTTGTGTTTCCTCAGCCCGGCATCCCTCACCCCTTCCACAGCTAGCAGCCCCCAGTTTCTCTCTGGGAATCCCTCTTTTCTCCCTCTCAGGCCACTGCTTCAGAGCGAGCTGACTCCACCCAGGGCCTAGGGTGGGGTTCAAGCCCGGCCAATCAGAGTACTTAAATTCCCAAGGCCATCTTGATTGGCCAGAGATGTACATGTGACCCAGGAAGCCTAAAGGAGACTTAAGATTTTCCCTGGGTTTGAACCTGGGAGGGTGTAACCCTTTTGTTTCCACCTGGAGCCTCAGAATGAAGCTAACAGGGAAATGAGTAGAGCTGAAAAAGACAGAGGAAGCATCTGGTTCTAAAAGACGCCAAGCCCTGGACATGTGTCTGTCAATAGATTGCTTTTCCCTCCCACTCAGAACGATTTGCCTGTGCACATTCTAGTCTTTCTAACTGGACGTCACTTCTTTGCCAGCTGGCAAAATCCACTCCAGCGTCTTAAAGCAAATTTAAACTGCCCTTCCCCTTAAGAAGCCTCTTCCCTGCAGAAAGCGAGCACCAATCACACTAATGTGAACCATTTCCAAGTGGGCTACACATCGCAAATAGGAGTCTCTCAAAGGCAGGCTCTACGTCTCCTTTAATTCTGTATCCAGCACCCAGCATCCAGTAGGCACTCACTAAATACTTGGTTGAATAAATAAATGAATGACTGCAGAGAAGCAAGCTAATCGTTCATCAAGTTTATGGATGACATGAAATTGGGAGTAGTTTCTAGTCAGAGGTTAGAATCGTAAAGCAGATTGGCTTTCGCAAATGAGACGATGGCGAGACAGAATCGGAATTGGATGACGTTCATTAAGTAACTAGTTTGAGGAAGTCAGCGCCGGGAGTGTGTGAGAGCTGGTGAGATAATGGTTTCCGTGCACGTTCTAAGACAAGCTGTGGGGGCAGGCTGGACATGGAGCAGAAGAAGTTAGCCGTGGAGGGCTGGGGTTAAAATGGGGTCAAGGTCGATTCATCGCGTTGTGACAAGCAAGACCCGGCAAGTCCTACAGAAGCCATGCCTCCCTCTGAACTTTGGAAGACATGGAAGATGCAAAGGAAGCAAGAAAAAAGCATTTAAAATAGTGAAAGGGAGGGCAAATAGGATTTCTGAAGTCAGGTTAACAAAACTGGGATTACTGCCTCTGTCAGAAAAAAGAGGAAAAGCCACTTACTCATGTGGGCTTTAATAAGGGGCCCTGCTCCATAGAGAGAGGAAGGTAACCATCCTCCCTCCTGGAGGGGCCCTGTGCCCCAGAAGCGGGTGTTGGGCAGATAGGCAGTGGCAGCCTGCCCCACCCCCACTGCAGCCTCCCAAGCTGCTGCCGCCCCTGCTGTTTATGCTTTTTATCGTTTGCAATGAAAGACGACGATGTGTGTGCGCTGTATTGATTGCGCCTCTTAGATTTTTATGTCATTGTGGAAAACAGCAATTATGTTCGCCTGCTCTGGAGGGAGCAAATGGCCCTGGGGGAGGACAGCACAGGGCAAGGGGGACTTAAAAGGCAGCCAGAGGGATCCTCATTCAGGAGTTGGAGGCAGGAGGCAGGTGATACAAGGAAGGGACTGGCTGAACCTGAGAAGGGCAGGATGGATGCACCCTCCACTGAACTGTAGACATTTATGAAGCCATGGACGTGTATTAAGCACCTGTAGAATGCCACGTACTCAAGTCATTTCCCCACACTCCTCTGAAAGACCCCAGTGGCTTCTCTTTTGCATTTAGAGTAATAGAAAACATATGTCACTTTGTTTATCAAGACCTGTCATCTGACCCCACCCACCTCTCTGGTCTCACCTCTATCCTCACTTTCCACCCTCCAACCACCAGGCCTTCTTAGCCTGCCCATTTACCACACTTGGCCCTAACTCAGGCCCTTGATCCTTGCTAGTCCCTCTGCCTGGAATGCTGTTCCACACACATATCTCTGTCCTTCTATTCACATTCAGGTCTCAGCTGAAATTTCATCTCCTTTCAGAGTTATATCATGAAGACCCCATGTCATCTCTGCACCAGTCTCTATGCATCACATCACTTTCATTTTTCTTTCTAGGACGTTCACTGTCATATATACTCTTGTCTGTTTGTGGGTTCATTATCTGATTCTCCCACCTAAATGTAAAATGCAAAAAGAATAGCAACCTTATCTCTTGGTCATTGCTTTGCCACCAGCACCTAGAAGAGTTCCTGGGACACAACATGACTAAAATAATATTAGCTCCAGTTAATGGCAGAGAAAACTAAGGTTTAGAGAGTATATAAATTAGGACTATGTGAGTAGCAGAATGACCAACTAGTACCCAGAGCTGAGTGATTGCTGACACTGGTCCAAGTGTTCAGTGATATCCCTGTAGGCCAAGAATCTTCCTACCCTTTTGCCTAGCCTTTCTCAGGTCATTAGTCTTAACTTGCCCCTCATGTTCACAAGGTGGCTGCTGCTGCTCCAGACATCATTTGGCATTTGAAATAGGAAGAGGAGAAGAAGACCAAATTCTGATTAAGTCAAGCCCGTCTCCCTTTTTATTGGGCCTTTTCTACTTCCAGAACACCCCTCACAGAGATTCTACTTCTATCTCATTGGCCAGATCTGTGTCACTTGCTTCAGGAGAAACTCCAGACTCTCTCTAGACTTCATAGTAGAGAAAAGCAAGGGAGAAGTGGATTGGACAGGAGTGTTGAGTAAGCCAACTTACTCAACCAATGGAAGCTTCATGTCTGAAACTCTCTGAGAGCTCACCCTACCTGTCTCTCTCCCTTTGGCTGGCTCTGATTTATAGCCCCTTATAATCATAAGTATAGAACCTTCCTGAGTTCCTTGAGTCATTCTAACAAATTATCAGGGGTGAAAACTCCTGAGTTTGTAGCCAGCTGGTCAGACATGAGAGTGGTCCAAGGACTCCTGAGCCTATGTCTGCTGAAATGAGGGCAGACTGTGGATAACTGTGCCCTCCACTTGTGACATCTGGCCTGATTCGAGATAGTTATGGTCAGAAGCATTGTGGGCTGCTAATCAGCTGAGGTTGAATTGGGGGAGATTATTCTGAATTATCTGATAGCACCAGTATAATTGCAAAGGTCCTTAGAAATGGAAGAGAGAGACAGAAGAAAGACCCAGAGAGACAGTGGTGTGAGAGGGAGTTAGCCCAAAATTGCTGGCCCTGAAGATGGAGGAAAAAGGGGGGCTTCTAGAAGGCAGAAAAGGTAAGGAACAGGTTCTCCCCCAGAGCCTCTAGGAAAAACATGGTCCTGCTGACACCTTGATCTTAGCCCATTGAGACCCAGTTTGGAACTCAGGCCTCTGAAACTAAGATAATACTTGCATTGTTTTAAACATCTAAGTTGGTGGCAATTTGTCACAGCAGCAACACAAAACTTATACAAGGCTATTGTTCAGTGGGGGGAGAGTAGGGAAAGGCCTCTCTGAAAAGGTGGCAGTGGAGGTGAAGGAGACTTTTTACATCCCCTTACTGTCACATTGTGACTAGCTTTGTTTCTACAACCCTCACAAGTGTAAACCTTACCTGACTGAAGCTTTGTACACCCACTACTTACTGGAGACCCAGCAGGGACTATAATAATAGTACAAAATAGTCCTCAGTAATATTTTTCTTCACAGCATTTTTGTTTTGTTTATTTTTCAAATACAGTAAAATTGTCTTTTTGTGTGTACATTTATGGCCTATGAATTTTCACACACATGTAACCACAACAATCAGTATACAGAATAGTTTCACCACCCCATAAACCCTTCCCCCCATGTGATCCCCAATTAGGCACACACTCCCCACAGCCTTGACAACCACTGACCTATTCTTTCTCTCTATAGCTTTGGGAGCTTTTTGGAGAGTGTCACAAAAATGGGACTATACGATATTGAACCTTTTGAGACTGGCTTCTTTCACTCTGCATTATGTCTTTGAAATCCATTCAAGTTGTGTCTATCAATAGTTTGTTCCTTCCTAGCGCAGAGTAGTTCCATTGGGTGGATGTGCCACAGTATATCCATCCAGCACCAATGTCCATCCATTGAAGGACATTTGGCAGTTACCAAGAGAACTGCTATGAACATCTATGTACCAGTTTTCATAGGAGCATAGTTTTCATTTCTCTAGAGTAAATACCAAGGGATTGCTGGGTCATATGGTAAATATGTTTACCTTTATAAGAAACTAACAAACTGTTTTCCAGACTGGTTGTGCCATTTTGAATTCCCACCAGCAATGTATGAGCAGTCTAGTCACTGCAGCCTTGTCAACACTCGGTATTGTCAGTATTTCCTAATTTATTAATTCTAATAAGTGTATAGTTGTAACTTACTGCCCTGATGGCTGATGAAGTTGAACATCTTTTCATTTGCTTGTTAGCCATCCTTATTTCCTCTTTGGTAAAATAGCCATTCAAATCTTTTGCCTAAGTTTCTAATGTTTTTTGTTTTGGTTTGGTTTGTTGAGTTTTGAGAACTCTTTATATAGTCTGGATACAAATCTTTTGTGGACTATGTCCCTTGCAAATATTTTTTCCAAGTCTATAGCTTGTCTTTTCACTTTCTCAACAGGCTCTTTGTCAGAGCAGAAGTTTTAACTGTAATGAAATCCATTTTATCCTTTTACGGATTGTGGGGTTTTTTTTTGTTTGTTTTGTTTTTTTTTTGAGACAGAGCCTTGAGCTGTCACCCTAGGTAGAATGAAGTGACATCACAGCTCACAGCAACCTCCAACTCCTGGGCTCAAGCGATTCTCCTGCCTCCACCTCCCAAGTAGCTGGGACTATAGGCACACACCACAATGCCTGGCTATTTTTTGGTTGCAGCCATCATTGTTGTTTGGCGGGCCTGGGCTGGATTCGAACTCACCAGCTCAGGTGTATGTGACTGGCACCGTAGCCACTTGAGCCACAGGCACTGAGCCATGGATTGTGTTTTTAAAGTCACATCCAAGAATTCTTTGTCTACTCCCAGGTCATAAAGATTTTTCCCTATTTTTTTTCCTAAAAGTTTTAGCTATAATTTAAAGTTACTTTTTGTATAAAGTATAAGGTGTTTTTTTGTTTGTTTGTTTGTTTTTGAGACAGAGCCACAAGCTATCACCCTGGGTGGGTAGAGTGCGGTGGCATCACAGCTCACAGCAACCTTCAATTCCTGGGCTCAAGTGATTCTCCTGCCTCAGCCTCCCAAGTAGCTGGGACTATAGGCACCCACCACAATGCTGGGCTATTTTTTGGTTGCAACCGTCATTTTTCTGGTGGGCCATGGCTGGATTCGAACCCACCAGCTCAGGTGTATGTGGCTGGTGCCTTAGCTGCTTGAGCCCCAGGCGCCAGGCTAAGCATAAGGTTTAAGTCAAGATCTTTTTTGCCCATAAATGTACTGTAATTTAATTTATTTATTTTGTTTTTATACTATTAATATATCTCTTTGAATAGTATTTTTAGAGGTTGCTTTTGGAATTACAATAGACATATTTAACTTTTCTCAGTCTATTTTTTTTTTTTATAGAGACAGAGTCTCACTTTATGGCCCTTTGGTAGAGTGCTGTGGCATCACACAGCTCACAGCAACCTCCAGCTCCTGGGCTTAAGTGATTCTCTTGCCTCAGCCTCCTGAGTAGCTGGGACTACAGGCGTCCACAACGCCCGGCTATTTTTTTGTTGCAGTTTG
>CAUYPK010132425.1:0-12142 GCA_963574355.1 Loris lydekkerianus
ATGACATTGGTGTTTTGATGGGGATTGCATTAAAATCTGTAGATTGCTCTAGGTAGTATGGAAATTTTAACAATGCTGTTTCTTCCCAACCATGTGCATGGTATGTTTTTCCATTTGTTTCTTAGAGTTTCTTAGAGTTTCATAGTTCTCTTTACAGAGATCTTTCACATCCTTTGTGAGGTAAATTCCCAAATATTTCATCTTCTTTTTGTAGTCTTCTTTTCTCTCTCCTGCCCCTTGAATTTTATACTTAAAAGCAGCTAGAGTGACCAATGCATTGAAATGCCACAGTCAGGTCACCCTTCTCTTTAGAATTATTCATTGGCTTCCTATTTTGCAGAGTATAAAAATCAAATGCTTATATTCCCATGCCTATGAGACCCTTTATGTCTGGTTCCCACATTACATCGGCAACTTTGTCATCTGCTGCAGAGCCCCTGGCTCACCTCACTCAGGTCAGGGAGGCTTCCCAGCCACCCTGGGTAAACCCCGCACCCTCCATCCTCACCCTCCCAGTATGCTGTTCCCACCTCCCAGATGAACATCCCCAGCCCCCTTATCTGCATCACAGGCTCCTTCGGGCCTTCAGACCTTAATGCTGCTTACACTTGTTAGTACTCAACGTCACTTAACATTTTGTTGTCTGTACTTTGTCATTTCATCATGTTTCCTCCACAGAATGTAAGCTGCTCAGGGGAAGGAATGTAAGTGTATTTTGTTCACTACTCCACCCGAGCCACCTTTGGACACTCATGGGCATGGCTGGAATTCTCTGACCTGAAGAGGCAGGTGGCTGAATGAATGTCATTTTTAGGCAGGTAGGAGGTGCAGCCTCATCACTTAGACTGAGTAGGTTACACACAACCTGAGGTTAAGGACCTAGTACGCATAGTGCCAGACCTTAATTCCACGAATTCAGGGGTGTCTGCTGGATTTTCACCATTTTGTCATCAAAATAGAGCTAACCTCAGTCAGAAAACTTATGAGAAAGGGATTAAGATTAGACAGACTTGGTCCTTTTGTGTCAGGAGTGTTTTTTTTTTTTTTTTTTTTTTTTTTGCTAAACCTTTGTTTTCCTCCATGAGAACCCTTCTTAGATTCTAACTAGGTCTCTGGTCACCACCACATTGTCATAACAAAGTGAAGAGGACATCAAGCATGAGAGTGAGGGCTCATGAAGTGGGTCAGGTGAACTGAAGCCTACTGAACCCATCAAGACACAGATAGTTGTGGCAAGAGGAGCAGCCATTCAGGAAGGCCTGCGCCATTCTCTGCTGTCACTCCCAGCACATTCCTGAAGGAAGCACAGGGCAGCTTCCTGAGCTCATGCCCTGGCCAAGGTGTAAGAGTGGGGAGGGGAAAAGAATATTCTTCCCACTTCCAGAGGCCTCACTTCTTTCTCCCTTCCTTGCCTATGAGTTAAACAAACTAAGAGGTTGAGATTTAAGAGGAAAAAAATAGTGCAAGGTGCACAGAAATCAGAGATGGGGAAAAAATCCTGGAGGCTATAAATTTTAACGTGACTATATTTTGAATTTTAGAATTATTTAAATTATTTTTGTATTAAGTTTTTTTTTTTTGTTTTTTTTTGTTTTCTTTTTACATAGAACTAACTGTAGATTTTATTCTGAATATTAACAAAGGAACAGTTAAGATTCAACAAGACTTTTACTCTGGAATCTTATGGTTTCCTATATAAAAGGTGGCTATTGAGAGCAGATCTTCCCCCTTTATTGTTTTTTTTTTGTGTGTGTGTGTGTGTATGTCTATAAAAGCTCCAGGTGTTTGCACAATACTGGCCTCCCCCCGGCTTGCACGTGTTTGAATCCATTTGGAGGAAGGCATTTCCATCATCGCTTTTTATTTTCTTTTGACAAGTGTTAGAATATTTGCAGTACAATTTTACAAGAGCTTCCCAAGCTCCAAGTGGCCCTGGATATTCCTTCTAAAGACAATGCTTCTGTAGCTATTTTTGGAAGAACTGGAAATCTCCAATTAGTGTGATTAAATAAAGACTTTGCTGCCATATCTCAAGGGTATGTGCAAATCTGTTCCTTAATCTGCAGTCCACACAGCTCAGCACATTCACAGGAGGGCTAATGAGAATGTTGCACTAGGCAATGAACCAACCTAATGAAACGCACATGGAACAATAAAAAGGAATCCTTCAGTAGCATCCCCTGCAAACGCCAGTGATCACAAAACTTTTTTTCTGAAATGATGTGTGCCAATCCATTTGTGAATTATAAAAACTATATATGTTGTATGTATTTTTAAGTATTTTTGGTGGGTTTATTAACCAACCCTTTGCGGATTCATTTTTAAGAAATATTTATGCAGTGCAAGTTATGTGCCAAGCACTGGCCAAGACCTGTGTTTCTGTGGCAAGCAAACGAGGCCATGTCTGCCCTCATGGAACACGCAGACTAGCAGGTGACACAGAAAATAAACAGAACAATGAATATGCAAAGAGGTGACTTTAAAATTTAAGTCTAAGTAGAATTTTAAAAAGGTATTTTAATCTTCCTAACAGAAAATTTCAAATAAAACACCTAAATACTCCTCCTTCCTGGACATTAAGTGTGATTTCCCTTTGAATGTAGACTGTACTATTTTCATAGAATAAAGTAAGCACAAGAAAAAGATTGTAACTTTACAACAGAGAAAGCTTGCAGATGTCACCTTAACCAAGGGATCAAGGTCAACATCACCAGCGATGACTCTCAGTGATCTCAAGGCCTGAGCATGTCACATGATAATAACTGTACTTGATTCTGTGGCCTTCTTCTCTCAAACCCATAACCCCAGTCTAACTGTGAGAAAACATCTAACACAGATTCAAGAGGTATTTTGGAGGTCAGTTTGACAAGATCTGGGGATGGGTTACATATAGTAGGCAAGCCAATGTTAGCGATAAAATCTGACTCACTGGTTTTTACATTAAACAGCTATTTTTACTGCTTTTATTATGTACACAGATAAAGTAGATTTGAGACTGTTTTGGTTTGGAAACATAATGGTTGAGATCCTCAGGCTGCATGTGGGACCATGAAGTACCCCAAAGATCAAGACTTCTGTGTTCAAGAGGAAGTCAGAAGAGAAAAGTTGGAGGAGAAATAGAATCTATCAGAAAGTAGGAAGGGATGGAGGGAATATTCAGAGGACAATTAGGGAAGGGACTAAAAACCAAAGGAGACAAGGAAAGAAAAGATGACACATTAAAGAACATTGGGAAAGAGTGAAACCAAGAAGAGAGGAGAGGTGCTTGGGAATAACAAAATTAGCAATAGTGTTGAATAAAGTCAGGAGGTGGAGGAAGGAGGAAGATGTTCCATGTGACTTGTCAGAGTACCAAGAAAGTGGTTTTCCAGGACAGCTTCAGGAGAGTGACCTGGGAAAAAGCCAGCTTGTCCTGAAGGGCAAGTGAGAAGGCGGGAGCAGTGTCCAGAGGTGTTTCTGGGGACCAAGTAAGGGACTGAGATAGGAGCAGGATAGGAGTAGGAGGGGGAAGGAGACCTTGTGGGAGCATTTATTGGTGTAGTGGTACTGGTTTGCATGTCTGCTTTGTCTTGCTTTTGTTTGTTAGAATGTGAAGCACAGGGCATGCTATGGCAGGTGACAATATGACCAGCAATGAGGAGAATTTCCCACTAACCTCACAAAGATTTGCTGTCACAGGCTCACATACATTTTAATGGGACATATACCATCATTCACCTTAAAGATATTGCCAAAGAAACAAATTTCTGAATTTGTTTTAGGAAAAAAATTAACAATGTTAGGTGCTTAAGACCTCTAATAAGGGAAGGTCATAACTCCTTTTGTTTTATATTATTTTATTTTATTTTTGCATTTGCTTCCATAACACAATTACCCATCTGATAATTTTCATACATGTATTAATTTCCTCCATAGTTTTATGCTTTTTATTTATTTTCTGAGCCTTTTATTTCTATCTCAATTACCATTTTATTAATCTTTTGACATACATACTTCTGGTTTTAAACCTTCTTTAAAAGAGTTCAAAAGAGTTAGAGTATAAATAAGTAGTTTAGGTGGAAGGAACTTATTTAATCTTCAAGTCATTTAAATAGTCTCGAATCATAGCTGTCATGATAAATCACTTGAAATTTACTATAGAATGTGAGATGTTTATGAATTATTTCAAAGAACAGGAAAATTCTTAATACTGTAATTAATTTACAGTATTTCTTTTTTCTTAAGGATTTCATTTGGGGAAGTGAATGAACCACTGATGCCTAAAGATTGCTCTTCATGTTGGGAATTTTAATGACACTTTAATGGTTAACTTTGTACACCAGTCATGAAAAATATGCTCTTATATAATTAAGCAAAAACATATTAATCAAATTTAATTTTGTTTTTACTCATTTGCTATAAAATTGTATGGTTTCATCTGATTTGGAAAAGACTGGAATTAGTTGATAAATATGTCCTACCCTGTGCAACATAAATGTGCACCTTGCAATGGGAAATTCCAGTGTTATAATAGTTCTTGAGAAAATAAATGGGATAATATTGCTAATATTAGCATTATTTGACATCTAACAACCACTTACTGTGTCTCAGGTGCCGTGCTAAATGATAAATGCGGGACTTCACCTAATTTAATCCTCCCACAATTTTATCAGGTTAGTGTTGTTTATTTCTGTAAAACCAATGAGAAAACTGAGAAAATAATTATTTTGCTCAAATTTACATAGCTAATAAGTTTCAAAAACTAAGCTTGAATTTGGGCAACCTGATGAAATATTAAAACAAGTTCTCTACGACCTAAAATTGTCTGGACTCTGTGTCCTGTTCTCCACCCCCCGTGAGCCTGCCCCAGACAACCTGCTATCTTCCTCTCTCAGGCACCTGCGCTTTTCTGCCTTCTCCTGGCCACAGGAACCGGGTGAAGCCAAACACTGGGCAGGCTGGAAGTGCCCACATGTTAGTGCTTCAGGAAGCAGCCCTGGGCCAGTGGAAGATCAATACCAACCTCCCAACCTCCCAGCTTGGATAATGGAGGAATGTTTTCCAGTTCTCCCCACTGGAACCCACCCCCCAGCACACACAGTGGCATACTCATTAATGCACAGTGCTAAGGGCTGCCTTTCCCTTCCTGCCTCACTTTTCCATTACAAGGACCACCTTCTATATAAATTACTTGATGTTAAATCCTTACTTCAGGCTCAGCTTCTGCAGAAACCCAGACTAAGACAGGCACCTCAGCAAATATACTCAGCTGTAGAGAGAACACCCACCAGCTGAGCTTGGCTTGCTCATGCATTAACTTGTGCATTTTTGTTAGGGTCCGTGTGTGGCACAGGAACTCAAAACTAGTAAGCAGGAAAAGGTACAATTGAGAGGGTCAGGACCCAAACTGGTTGCTGATAGCACTACTTTATGTGCCCATAGTAATATTGTTGGTAATATTTCCTATCACAGGAAGATGGAACTGGATTCCAGAGATCCCCAGAGAGCTTAGTGGCTCACTTACAGGCTTTCTCAATAACCATGTACACAACTTCTTAATAGTGTTACAATAATGAATACCAGGAAAAGGCTGCTGATTATAAAGCAAGCTATATAGTTATTTTGGAAATTTCCCTGTAGCCATTAACTAGGTCTAAGAATACTGCCCCATCAGTTACCAACTGCTAGGTTTAGTTCCCACAGGTTTTCTCCACTGCTGGAGACTACTGGATGCTTAAAGGAGATGTTTATAAAATGCCCAGATCTTGGTAGTGCCTGTGGCTCCAGGAGTGGGGCGCTGGCCCCATTTACTGGAGGTGGCGAGTTCAAACTTGACCCCGGCCAAAAAAAAAAAAAAAAAAAACTGCAAAAAAAAAAAAAAAAAGCCCAGGTCTTTGTCTGTAACAATAAATATTTGTTTATTGTCTATGGTCAGTAAATATTTGTTGAGATATATTCACTTCCATTATTTCTGAGGAGTAAATGGTAAGGTTTCACAAGAATGTCTTGGTAGATAATAGATTGATTTTTAAAAAATTATGTGTTTTGATACATGAATTCCCTTCAGTGACAATTTCTGTGTTATTACAAGCTCCAACTTCTGTTTTCTATGTGAAATGCCTCTATCTCTGAATAGAAGAACTTCAGCCTCATTCAATCATATAAAGAAATCTCTTCACTCATCACTGAAGCTTTGCCAGGTGGAAATCAGCAGGTGCTCATTCCATACCCAATAAGGGAGAACAAGACAGGGAAATATATTTGCGGTTAAATTTCTTTGACATTTCTAGCCATTGCTAGTACTCAGATCATTTTTTTTCCATTATCACTCTAATTTTTTTCACATATATTGATAATTTATTCATAAATATTTTTAAGCACTTTCTAATTGTCAAATACTGTCAAGATCATGAGAGATGTAATGGTGGAATAAATTATGACCTTACCCTTCAGGGGTATAAATTCTACTCCATTTTACAGAAAATAAGTAATCTTTAAAAAGAAGCAGCCGTATATGGGTAAAGATAAGGATAATAAAGACTGTTCTAGACTGAGCGGTCAGGAAAAGACACTTTGAGAAAATGCCATCTTAGCAGAGCAAATGACATATTACTGGATTGTAAGGATTGGACAGTCAGTGTGTAAGAGATGGAATTTGCTAATCTCAGTCGAAAAGACACGGATAAACATGCTTAAGTTCTTATGGGTTTTGTCTATGTAGTAAGGCTACAATCATGCAAATTCATAGATGCAATGGTAAATAAAAACTAATGGGTGATGTGAGAAGTATAAACAATGCTTTAGGATACAGTAAAGGAAGAGAAAGTTTATAGTTTGGCGGAGATCAATCAGGGAGCTCCGTGTAACAGGAGGTACGGCGCGTGTAAGGTCAAGCATGGATCTTAGAGTAATCAGATTGAGAGAGAATGTGGAAGCACATGTTTCAGTCAGTAGGCTCAGAAAAGTGAAGGGTATAGGAGTGCACAACAAATCTTTTGATTGGAGAGTAAGATAAATGAAAGACAATAAAAAAAAAGAGCATTTCAATCTCCATTATTATACCGTGCAATTCTCTGCAGCAGATCCATAACTTTATTCATCTTTGTGGCAATAGGACCTGGAGAATAATAAATATTCAACAAATCTCAGTCGAGTAAAAGAATGAACGAGCCATGAATAAATTAGTTCAAATGCTCGAGTTTGAGTCCTCCTCTAAAATCCATGGCCTTCCCCTTGAGTGACCTTGGGCTGGTACACAAACTTCCCAGAGTCTCAGCTTCTTTTGGAAGAAAATGGCAGTCATGAACAAACATCTGTTTTCCCAGGACTAATCACTCAAGTGAGTGAGGATAAATCAAGATATTTTTATATACTAAAAGACATAGTTTGTTTCCACATTTCTTTTATAATGAGAAAATGGAAGATGTTCTCCAGCTCAACTGTAGGTTTACAAATCTGAATATGATGTCATCCTGTTGTAGATATCCACCTGAAGAGAAGATGGAAGAACAGCAGTACTCGCAGTTTTTAACTTTCTTAAAATGTGTACACATTTTTTGGCACCCTCTGTATGAGGAGGTATGACTCAGGGGGTCAATCCAATTAAATCAAGAAAGGGTGGAGTGGAGAATTTTTCAGCAGTATCAGGATCTAAGGGCTAATATCGCATGGTGGGTGCCTAATTGGAGAAAGTACAGCATGTCATTAAAAAGGATTTATTGGTGGTGGCCAATATTTTAAGCGGCCTCTAAGAGTCACTAGGGTTGAAAATGGAAGGACTTAATTTGCCATTTTAGCTTAGTAGGCCAGAAATTATGAAACAAAATTATTAACCTTAGCATTTGGGTGAATTTTTTTGAGAAAGTACTCTCAAAGGGCTTACCAGAGAGTCATTTGCAGTTACTGTTAAAGTGCAGGCAACTCAACTTCCCGTGACAGAATTCTTGACATAGCATCAGGGAATCATCACAGAGTTCCCAGGTGATTCTTATGAGCACAAAAGTTTAAAAATAACAATTCTAGACATTCTACCAGTGGAAATTTATGATTGCATTGATTTGTTTCAATAGTCTCTTGTGGAATTTGAAATCATGATAGTCATAATTGAGCTACAATTTCCTGCTCTTTGAAATCTCTTTGATGCTCACTTGTCTTTCTGTCCTTCATCAAATAACTTGTTTCAGCCAGGTTGGTCTAACAAATAACTCTTAGGGATCCAGATTATGGGAAGTTGTATTCTTCAGCATAACACCTGGGCACTACTTAAAAAAAAAATATGACAGCAAAACAACATCATACTACTTCAACTATTTAGTTTAATCTTGATTACGGAGAATCACAGATGCCACTGATAATACAGTGTTCTGATTCTTTATTTGGAAAATCTGCACATATTTGTTTAAAAACTGTGTACTCCACACCAAAGTCCTTAAAAGAAATTAAAATTTTATAAAAAGAGAAAATAATTATCAAACACAGACTACCTTGTATATGTCCACACAATCATTTTTAAATTGAGATAAATATTTTATTTATCATAATTTACCGGCTCAGTGCCCATAGCAGAGAGGTTATGGCACTGGCCACATGCACCAAGGGTGGTGGGTTTGAACCCAGCCTGGGCCTGCTAAACAACAATGACAACTACAACAAAAAAATAGCCTGGCATTTGGCAGACACCTGTAGTCCCAGCTACTTGGAGGGCTGAGGCAAGAAAATTACTTTAGCCCAAGAGTTTAAGATTGCTGTGAGCTGTGATGTCACAGCACTACAAAGGGTGACATAGTAAGACTCTGTCACAAACAAACAAACAAAAAAGAAAACATAATTTACTCACACTAATTGCAATAAGTGTAAAATATCTGAAGAGCTTACTGTCCAGAAAGGAAATAAAGAATAATGTATGCTTTTTTTTGTTGATTAATTTGAGTTCTCTAGATTTTAGTTATCAATGCTCTGTTAGATTTATAACATGAAAATATATTTTCACATTCTGAAAAGATTTGTCTGTAGTTTGCCTGAAGTTTGTTTATTTGCTTTTGTCGTATCCTTAGCTGTGCAGAAGTTTTTCTTAAGTTCCATTTGTTTATCTTTGTTTTTGCTGCAAAGGCCATTGAAGTCTTCTTCATAAAATCTTAATATTTTCTTTCTTTTTTTTTCTTTTAGTTTCCCCCACTCCCCTCCCTCCTTCTCTTTCTCTCTACTCTCCCCTTCTCCCACCTCTCACCTTGTCATTAATTGTCATTAATTGTCCTTATATTAAAGTTGAATACATAGGATTCTTGCTTCTCCATTCCTGTGATGCTTCACTAAGAACAATGTGTTCCACCTCTATCTAGGTTAATAAAAATGCTGAAAAAATCTCAATTTTTTAAATGGCTGAATAGTATTCCATGGTATATATATATATATATATATATATATATATATATATATACCACAGCTTGCCAATCCATTCTTGGGTTGAGGGGCATTTAGGCTGTTTCCACATTTTAGCAATTGTAAATTAGCTGTGATAAATAGTCTAGTACAAATGTCTTTATAATAAAAGGTATTTTTTTCCTTCCAGATAGATGCCCAGTAATGGGATTGCAGGATCAAACGGGAAGTCTAGGTTGAGTTCTTTGAGGTTTCTCCATACTTCCTTCCAAAAAATGTGTACTGGTTTACAGTCAGTCCCACCAGCAGTGTAAAAGTTTTCCTTTCTTTCCACATCCGCACCAGCATCTGCAGTTTTGAGATTTTGTTGTACGGGCCATCTCACTGGGGTTAGATGATATATCAAGGTTGTTTATTTTGCATTTCTCTAATAATTAGGGATGATGAGCATTTTTCATATGTTTTCTAGCCATTAGTCTGTCTTCTTTAGAGAAGGTTCTGTTTATCTCTTTTCCCCATTGATATGTGGGATTGTTGGCTTTTTTCATGTGGATTAATTTAAGTTCTCTATAGATCCTAATTATTAAGCTTGTGTCTGAATCAAAATATGCAAATACTCTTTCCCATTGGGTAGGTTGTCTATTTGCTTTGGTTGTTGTCTCTGTAGCTGTACAGAAGCTTTTCAGTTTAATTAAGTCCCATTTGTTTATTTTTGTTGTTTCAATTGCCATGGCAATCTTTTTCATGAAGTCTTTCCCCAGTCCAATATCATCCAGTGTTTTTCCTATGCTTTTTTGAGGATTTTTATCTTTTCATGCCTTAAATTTAAGCCCTTTATCCCTCTTGAATCAATTTTTGTGAGTGGAGAAAAGTGCGGGTCAGTTTCAATCTTTTATATGTGGATATCCAGTTCTCCGAGCACCATTTATTAAATAGGGAGTCTTTCTCCAAGTGTATGCTCTTATTTGCTTTATTGAAGATTAGGTGGTTATAAGATCTTAGTTTCATTTCCTGGTTTTCTATTCAATTCCAAATGTCTATGTCTATTTTTGTGCCAGTACCATGCTGCCTTGACCACTATGGCTTTGTAGTACAGCCTAAAATCTGGTATGGCTTGGCCCTTAGGGGCATAGAGTTTGACTGGCTTTGGTGCACTGGCTAAGCAGGCAGCCACGTCAGGAGAGATCCCAGCAATAAGTGATTTCTTTGAAAAGCTTCTGCTTAGCCACGGTTCACAATTTCGAGTGTCTTTAAGCAGGCTGAGGAGACATTTGAGGAGACATTTCTCTGTCTGAGAAATCAGCAGAGGCCTCCAGGCTCCATCTTGTACAGCTGTATCAGCATTGTGATTAACATCTCAGACCTCAGCAGATCACCTGTTGCCCGGACAATATTCAGCAAGATACATAAAATCTTTCCCCAGGCCGACATCCTCAGGAGTTTTCCCCACACTTTCTTCTAGGATTTTTATCATTTCACGTGTTAGATTTAAATCTATTATCTTTCATGAGTCAATTTTTGTAAGTGGTGAGAGGTGTGGGTCCAGTTTCAGTCTTTTCATGCAGATATCCAGTTCTCCCAGCACCATCTATTAAATAGGGATTCTTTTCCCCAGTATATGCTTTTGTTTGGTGTATCAAAGGTAAGATACCTATAAGGGGCTGGTTTCATCTTTTGGTTTTCTATTTGGTTCTATATATTAATATCTATGTCTCTATTTCTTTCTTTTTTTTTTTTTTTTGCCAAAAACATGCTCTTTTTATCACTGTTGATTATAATTAAACTTAGGTTATTATAAAGTTATGCCACCTGCTTTGTTTTTATTAGTAAGAATTGCCTTTGCTATATGGGCTTTTTTGTTTTTTTCTGCTTCCACTGAAACAAAGAACTATATTTATTCAAAGTGTGATCTGCGTATTTTAATGGGGATTGCATTGAATCTGTAGATTACTTTGGGTTGTATAGACATTTTAACAATGTTTATGCTTCCCAGCCAAGAGCATGGTATGTTCTTCCATTTGTTAATATCTTCTGGTATTTCCTTTCTTAGGGTTTTATAATGTTCTTTATAGAGGTCCTTCACCTCTTTTGTTAGGTATATTTCTAGGTATTTCATTTTCTTTGAAGCTACTGTGAAGGGAATTGTGTCTCTGATTAGCTTATCAACATGTCTGTTATTGGTATATACAAAGGCTACTGATTTGTGAATATTGATTTTATACCCTGAGACAATCATATGTATCATTGGGCAAGGGACACGAACAGAACCTTCTCTAAGGAAGACAGACAAATGACTAATAAATTTATAAAAATGTACTCATCATCCTAAATGTGTAAAAATGTACTCATCTCAGAGGAATGCAAATCAAAACAACCTTGAAATATCACCTAACCCCAGTAAGACTATTCCTCATCACAAAGTTCCAAAATCGCAGATGTTGCTATGGATGTGGAAAGAGGGGAACACTTTTACACTGTTGGTGGGACTGCAAACTAATATAGCCTCTTTGGAAAGAAGTAAGGACAATCCTCAAAGAACTCAAATTAGACCTCCCATTTGCTCCTGTAATCCCATTACTAGGAATCTACCTAGAAGAAAAAAAAATCATTTTGTCATAAGGACATTTGCACTAGATCGGGGTGGCGAACACACGGCTAGAGCTGCATGCGGCTCCCGGCCAAAATGAATTTCGGCTCTTTGCCTCTTATCATTATTTTGTATACTGTGGCTCTTTGCCAAGTTTGGATTTTGTTATGCTGCTTCTGAGGAGGGACCTCTGAGGAG
>CAUYPK010132430.1:0-10050 GCA_963574355.1 Loris lydekkerianus
CACCACAAAAAATAAGCAAGTGAGGTGGTGGTTATATTAATCAGTTTGATTTAAGCATTCCATATTGTATATCAAATCATTACCTTGTACCCCACAATTATACAGTTGTGATTTAATAAAAAAATTTTTTTAAAGAAAAAATTTCTTAGCATTTTAAAATAAAATGGCAACCACAAAATGAAAAACAACTAATAGAACCCAAAGAAACTTAGAAATTAATAAAATTAAAAATGAGTATTTGAATAGAAGGATTGGAAGATAATATTGAAGAAACATTTCAGAAATTAGAATAAAAAGAAAAGAGACAGAAAACAGGAGAGAAAAAGTAAGCACAATAAAATAATTAGAGGTTCAGTCCAGGAAGTACAGAATTTGAATTCGAAAGAGGAAATAGAGAAAACTAAAGGGAAGAAATTATCAACAAAGTAATTCAAGCCTATTTCCCAGAACTGGAAGACATAAACTTCATGACTGAAATTTCCTATTGGACACCTACCGCAATGCAAGAAACTTCATGACTGAAATTTCCTATTGGACACCTACCACAATACAAGAAAAAAGACCTACATACACCGAAGACAGCATTGTGAAATTTCAGAACCTTTAAGAGAAGCTTTAAGGAAGACAAAACAGGTTACATACAAAGAACCAGCTATCAGAATGGCTGTCGCCTTCCCAACAGCAACTTTAGATGCTAGAATAGAGTTTTGAATCAAGTGTGAGGGAGAATAAAGAAAAATTTAAACTTAAAATGATTTGAGAAGTTTGCCACCCACACAATCTTTCTCAAGAAGCTACTCTGTAGTACCACTAAAACAATGGAGAAAATTGAAAAGAGAAGGACTGGAGATACAGAAAATGGGAGAAGGGTGGAGGAAATCTCCAGGGGCTGGTAAAGGCAAGTTCCCAGATGATAATTCTGCACACATTAGAATAAGGCAGGAAGCTCTGAGAGAGGCTTGTTTCAAAGAGGTGAAAAGGCTAGAATATTTGACAGGTATGAATGTCTCGAGAGGAAATTCAGACCTTTGGCAGAACTCAGGATAAGTACATAGAAAGCCAAGCAAAAGCAAAACGTAAGATTTTTTATTTATTCATTTCAGGGGGAACACAGAATTGTATGGGAATGGGAAAAGTTGTATGGGAATGGTTTACATCATGGATCAGCCTTAAATGTGTTTATGGAGTATAATAATGTGAACACAAATACTGATATAACCAAAATTACTACAGAAACTGTATTGGAATAGTAAGGAGATGGGGAGGCTGTGTATGTACACTCACTGAGGTGGTGAAAGAAAGAACACTATCTTCACCCAACATTGTGTGTAGTTAATGGAAAATGCCTAATACTGAAAAGTCAAGAAATACCAACATGAGCATAATACATGTATTTTGAAATATAGATGTAAATATCTCTAAAAGAATTACTAAAAAAATTAAAAGTAGATGCCTCCGGGGAAGGACTTTTGTTTTTCTTGACGAATCTTTATAGAGCTATTCAAACTCCTTCGACTGTGTGCATGTGTGATTCTGACTAAAACAAACAAAAAAATATGCACCTCTGGTGTGTTGTCTCTGGAATGTTTGAGGAGGCCCTATAGGAGGGTGCTGTCAAGCTGATTCAAATATCCCGGGAGTGATGGGATGGAATTCCTTTAGAGTTTATTCTAAGCCTGGAGCTTGTTGATTTCTCAGGGAACTATGAAAAAGTTCTTCCTTAAATTAAAATACAGCTTCAAATAACCTATACTGTTGGTCCTGGTTTTACTCCTTAGGACATAAAAACCAAGTCCAATCCATCTTTCTTAGCTATCATTCCCCCTTTAAGCATGATTAGACTGTCATCAACAAAACACCGTTCCTATATCTCGCACCCACTTGCATGATTTTTAGTCTCCTGATATTCTGCTCAACTTCCTGTGATTGCACCCCACTTCTGAAGAGTGTGTGTGTGTGCACACGCACACATGCATGTGCCCAAAACAGACTATCCCTGCTGTGGCCTGACCCCAGGACATCTCCTCCTTGGTCTTAAAGCTCATCAGTTAAGAGCAGCAACTCCACAGGCAACCAGCTTTGACACTTCCTAGCTGTGGGACTTGGGGTGAGTTAGGTAAACTCACTGTCCATCAGATTCTTTGTTTATAAAATAAAGACAATGTCAGTATTTTCTTCATTGACTGTTGTAAGGATTAAGCAATATGAAATGTGCCCAGCACTTAAAGAGAATGGCACACAGTAGGTGTTTAATGAATGTTAGCCACTAATTTTTTTCCTAGAGTTTTCCACCAAGGTAGCTCAAGAAAACCATTAATATTTTTGAGAGCTTGTTTCAATTAATCAATTAATTAATCAATCAGATGACAAACATCTTTTGGATGTCCACTTTGTTCCAGATTCTGGGAAAGAGGAGAATAAAACTACCCCCCAAATTGAAGGTGCTGATCCTTCATCTTGCTGACTCATTGTAAAACCCCAAATCCTTTGCACTTGTTTCATTTTTTCATTTTGAAAAAATATAACATACTTTAAGAAAAATCAATCATTTTGTCGATGGTATACATGCACATAATTTAAAAAGTTCAATAGTATTAAAAGCTTATAACAAAACTCAGTGGTTCCCTGTCTCCCTCCTCACACTCTTAAACACTGCCCCTTCGTAGAGGAAACCACCTTTGATTCTTGTGGCCTTTTCTCATTGTGTGTACATCTCAGCACTTTGAGTCGTATGTCTAGATGATACTGTTTGGAACTGTTACCTTTAGAGATACTTACCTATTGTGATAGACAAGCATCCAAACCTTACACCATCCTCCCCTTTATCCTGTGTACGTCCTCCCAAGATAATCCAGTTTTTGATTAAATAAATGTCTGTGTTTACATAACTTGTTTATGAAAATACAATTTCCAGTCGAGCATTGTTGACTGTGGTTATTTCTTCTTTTTTCCCTGCAGCTGTTGCCCCTGCCATTTGCTAAATGTTCTTCAAACCTACCCTCTAACAGACAGACAACATTATGTGGTCCATCAGTTCCTTTTTTCCCCTTCAGTAGAGGCTCCTCACTTCTCTCTCCTTTTCCTCCTCTCCAGACTGGGGACTCTCGAGGCTGCTGCAGAGCTGTCATCTTCCTACCTGAAATCAACGTGGAATTCCCTATGTTTTTTTTTTTTTTTTTCCCAAGTTAGATTCCTCCTCTCTTTTCTGGTTTAGAAAACAAGAGTTGTTTTGGCAGAGAACATTCTCCTGCAGTCAGGTTAAAAAGGATCTTCCCAGCCAGGGTGGTGCTTCACATCCATAATCCCAATGTTTTGGGAGGCCAAGGTGGGAAGATTGCTCGAGGCCAGGAGTTCAAGACCAGCCTGAGCAACATATCTAGACCCTGTCTCTACAAATTATTTTTTTCTAAAAAAGTTAGCCATGTCTGGTAATGCATACATATAGTTCCAGCTACTTGGAAAGCTGAGGCAGGAGGATCACCTGAGTCAAGGAGTTTGAGGTTGGCTTATATCTTTGTAGTTAAAGCCACGTCTGGGAAACTTTAATGAAAAAAAAAATTATGCAAGATTTATTTTTACCAGTCTATCTTGGCCTGCTGCTAATGATACCAGAATCACTAAGATCAATGACAGCCTGCGTCTCTACTCAGTAATATTTTACTTTCATTGTGCCCAATTCAATATTATTGCCACTGTAGTGATGGACACCAATTTTGGCCAAAATGGCACAGCACTTTCTTTCAGTTTTCCCCCAAGCTGAGTAGTTGTTGGTGAGGATGACCAATTTTGCTTTGCCTTGTCTGATTATCTTCAGAGTCTGCTTGTATTCCCCTTTTCATAATGAATTGGTGCCTGGAGTTGATCAACTCCAGAAGCTTTCTGGTCTTCTTGGTGGCCACCGACTTCCTGCCATAGTTGACTGGGGAGCGAGAAAGCAGCTTGAATTGTCGTGCTGATGATTTCTTACCCTGGGTTTCTGTTCATTTTCTCTGAAACTGGTTAATCAGTTATTGAAACTCCTGGGCTGGTTCTCTAATTTCTTCATTTTTTCTTTCCTGTTTTCTCCTCAGTCTTTTTACTCTTATTCCTAGGGGAATACTTCAACTTTCTTTTCTTCTTTTATTTTTTTCTTTCTTTTTTTCTTTTCTTTTTTTTTTTTTGTAGAGCAGAGTCTCACTTTATTGCTCTCGGTAGAGTGCTGTTGCATCACAGCTCACAGCAACCTCCAACTTCTGAGCTTAGGCGATTCTCTTGCCTCAGCCTCCCAAGTAGCTGGGACTACAGGCATCTGACACAACACCTGGCTATTTTTGTTGTTGTTGTTGCAGTTTAGCCGGGGCTGGGTTTGAACCCACCACCCTCAGTATATGGGGCCGGTGCCCTACTCACTGAGCCACGGTGCCACCCTCAACTTTATTTTCTGATCCTTCTTTTGAATTTTTATTATTACCAACATGTTTATTAATTTCTAATACCTCTTTTTTTGTAACCTGAATGTTCCTTTTCATAGTTTCCTATCCTTGTCTCCAAGGTAATTGTCTCTTGATAATTATCTCTTACTTCCCTGAGGGCATTCATGAAACCTTTTGAGTTTTAATCTCTGTATTTTATTTGGTTATTTCTTTAGATATTTTGTAACCCTGGGATGTCAGTTCAGGATTAGAGGACAAAAAAACTTTCTGGTTGAACTCAGCTTGCACACAGGGCTTGTTGACTTTGAGCTTCACTGTACAGTAAGTCGGAGGCACTATTTGTTTTGGAAAACTTCTGAGTCAGTCTTTTCTAGTTCTTTTCCTCAGGCTGGTCATATTCCCAAGAAACAAACATTTCTTTTTTTCTTTTTTTTTTTTTTTTTAATTGTATATGAATTACAAATACTTTTTACCCTGTTGTTTTATTTATTTATTTATTTATTTATTTGCAGTTTTTGGCCAGGGCTGGGTTTGAACCCGCCACCTCCGGCATATGGGGCCAGCGCCCTATTCCTTTGAGCCACAGGTGCCGCCCCACAACAAACATTTCTTATTTCCTTCCAAGATTACATGTATGCTTTCAGTCTTTTGGTGGCTAATTAGGGAAACAGGGATAGGGCCTTAGGATTTGTTGGTCATGAAAAGCTCTGGTTTGTGTTACTGTTCTCAAAGCAACCACTATGCCAATTGACCTTCAGTCCAGAAAGAGTTTCTTCAAAGAATAAAAGTGCTTCTTCTAGGGTGGCGCCTGTGGCTGAAAGGAGTAGGGCACCAGCCTCATATATCAGAGGTGGCAGGTTCAAACCCAGCCCAGGGCCGAAAAATGCAAAAAAAAAAAAAAAAAAAAAAAAGTGCTTCTTCTAAGGAGGAGGAAATGCCTGGTTTATTGTACCCTCAATGAATCCCCAACAATAAATAAATAAATAAATAAGGAGGAGGAAATGCTCAGTGGTATGGCCCAGACAGGGAACTGAAGACTCTGATTACTTTTCAAACAGCCTTCTCCCAGCCCTCCTTAGGTACTATGTAGGTCTGCCAGTTCTTGAGCGTTTTGAAAACTCTTGTTGGTTTTCTGGTTTTGCCACCATTGGCTTAGAACTCAACATTCTATGATGTGCTAAGTTCCATCAGCTTTAACTGCATTTGAGCTGAATTGTATATACAGATTACGTTTTTTCTCTCTGTTGCTTGCTCTCATTCTCTCATTCTGTTTTCTTCATTCTCTCTTTCTGGATATTGATCTTCTTGGATCAATACTTTTTTTTTTTTAAGTTTTCTTTCTCTTTTTAATCTCTTTGTCTTTTTCTTACACTTTCTGGGTGATTTCTTCAAGTTTATTATTTAACCCTCTATTCAGCTTTTAATCTCTGCTGTCACATTTAGAATTCCCAAAAGCGCTCACAATAGTGTCTTGTTTCCTGAATGTGTTTTCTTTTATCTAAGAAAATTAGCTTAAAACATTTTTTCTGCTTTTTATTTGTTTCTTTCTTTTAAATTTCTTCTCTATTTTAGTTTCTTTTGGTCTATTTCTTTCAAAGGCATGGCTTTCATCAAACATCTTACTCCCTTATTTCTTTACATGCTTAATTATTTATATTTTGTAGACAGGATCTTGCTCTGTTGCCCAGACTGGACTCAAACTCTGGGCTCAAGTGATCCTCCTGCCTCAGCTTCTCTAGTGGCTGGGATTACAAGTGTGCACCACCTCACCCAGCACTGGTCACTTAATTTTAAAGCTGAAGGAAGTGAAATGCTGATTAGGAAGTTTTATGTAGGAGGTGCTTATTTGCTGGTGGGGTTCTTTGAAAGGTGATCCGGGAAGGTTTCTGTTTTTCCCATCAGAAGAGCTTTAAACTTCAGTATGTGCAGGGACAGGAGTTTCGCTAGGGATGTTCAGTCTCCACAGGGAAAGTTGTCCAATCTCTTTGCCTGGAGGACTTTAACCTGCCTTCCAAGCTAGGCCCTGACAGGGACTGGGAATATGTGCAATATGGGCAACATTGGTGTGCGCGCGCCTTCTCTCCTCCAGTTCCCCTCTTTCGTATTTCACTATGCCCACTCTTTTTTTCTTTCTTTCTTTCTTTTGTTTTTTTGAGACAGAGCCTCAAGCTTTCACTCTGGGTAGAGTGCTGTGACGTCACAGCTCACAGCAACCTCTGACTCCTGGGCTTAAGCGATTCTCTTGCCTCAGCCTCCCAAGTACTTGGGACTACAGGTGCCCGCCACTATGCCCGATTATTTTTTGGTTGGAGTTGTCATTGTTTTTTGGCAGGCCCGGGCTGGATTCGAATCCGCCAGCTCCCGTGTATGTGGCTGGTGCCTTAATCGCATGAGCTACAGGCGCTGAGCCAACTCTACCCACTCTGTGGCTACAGTCCTATAGGTAGCCTCCCTTGTCTGCTTAGCATTTAAAATTTTTTCTTATTGTAATGTTATTTAAATGTATTCAGGGGAAGTAAACACAAATCTTTACTGTTCAAAGAAAACTCGTAGTCCCACCTCTGGCCAAGCCAAGTCTTCTCCCTGAATTTGTATAATTGCTTATGTGGAAACTCACTACCTTGCATCTTGCTTAATAGGAAAAACATACTGGAATTTTTATTCCATCATTTAATATAAAGTGAAAGTACTGTATTTTTGTGTTGGCTGTTACAAAGCTGGGCTAAGCTTCCTCAGGATTCGGGATTGTGAGACAGTATACCAACTTCTATAGGATATCTGTGGACAAGAGGAAGAAGATTGACGTAGGAGGGAATACACACGCCTGCGTGGGAAGGGAGAAAGGCCAGTGGATGTGCTGGACCTGAACTGATGTGTATGTGAACTAACGCGGCATGAGCTCATCCTTGTCTTGGGCCCCAGCATGGCTGTGCATGCCCGGTGAGTTATACTGCTGCCTTTGACCCATGCTTTGCTATCCACTCGCTTTTGCAGATGGCTAGGTGTCCCCTTCTGCTGGGGCAGGGTTTCTTGAGATGCCCGGGTGGTACAGCATGTCCTTCTTGAAGGCTTGCATGCAACTCCCATTCTAATAAGAGGTCTTCACTTAATTAAGATCAAGTGACCAACGATAAATGTGGCATTTCAAACTAGGCCAAAGTCATTGCTGTTATGTTTAAGTGGGAACAGAATTTTATCAAACACTTAAAAACAAACAAAAAGCTAAAAGAACAAGTAATTTCCAATCTGTATTTGAATTTACACTTTCAATATAAGCTACTTCTTAAAACTCTTCTATAAATCACATTAAAGAATAGGGGTTTTTCACAAATTCAGACTGGCTGTCACCCTGTTAGTTCAAAACAACCTACACTTTCAAGCAGGTTCTAAAGTTTTCTTTTTAAAATTCCTTGATGCTGTAATGGAGCATGAAGAATTTGCTTCCTGTTCTCTTCCAGAGCCCAGGAAGCTGGTTTGACATCAGAGCCGAGCTGCGGGCTCGGGTGGGATGGCCCTCAGCTCGAGGCTGGCGTGGAGACCTCAGCTCTGTGTCCTGTCTTCACCAAGTGTCTGCCAGTCTCCATCTGTAGAGCAGGAGGGAAGGGAAAGTCAATTTCTCCTGACAAAACTTTTGCTGAGAGAACAGCTTTTCCTTGGGAGTTGAACGCTCATCCTGACCCAGAAGTAGAATACATGGAATACGGAGTTTTGATAATAGTTCCTAACAAGCTACTCTACTTCACCTAAATAATTACCCATAAGCATGCTGTGAGTTATAATTAACCTTCTAAATGTTCGATAGATTTTTTTAAAATTGTGGCAATAACATTTATAGAATTCATTTTCAGTGTTCAATTTAGCTGTGTTGTGATTGATTTAAACTTAAGGCAGATGTAAAATCCTCAATTATTGTGCTGCAAAATTCAACTATGAAATCATCATTTGATAATTATGTTTTCCAATTTATTCCCAATAATACTATTGCAATGTTTTTATTTTTGAGAGTCTTATTTTGTCACCCTTGGTAGAGTGCCATTGCATCATAGCTCACAGCAAACCTCAAACTCTTGGACTCAAGCAATCTTCTTGTCTCAGTTTTTTTTTCATTTTTAGTAGGGACAGGGTCTCACTCTTGCTCAGACTACTCACGAGCTCAAGCAATCCACCCACATCGGCCCTCCAAAGTGCTAGGATTACAAATATGAGCCACCACGCCAGCTGCTATTGCAATTTTTTTTTTTTTTTTTTTGAGAGTCTCACTATGTCACCCTTGGTAGAGTGTTGTGGCGTCACAGCTCACAGCAACCTCTAACTCTTGGGCTTAAGTGATTCTCTTGCCTCAGCCTCCCAAGTAGTTGGGACTTACAGGTGCCTGCCACAATGCCTGGCTATTTTTTGGTTGTAGTTGTCGTTGTTTGGCAGGCTCAGCCTGGGCTCGAACCTATCACCTTCAGTGTATGTGGCTAGCTCCCTAGTTGCTGATCTATAGGCACCAAGCCTACTATTGCAATTTTTTAAATGTCCTTAGAACCTTTACTTTTAAAGAAAGGGTAAGAATAACATCAGAATGCCTGTTAATGTATACTTTCCTTCTCAGAAAATATGAACCTTTAATTTCTATCATGATGAGAACAGAGTTAGTTTCTAAAAGTATTGTTGGGATGTGAGTTATAGAAAATTGAGCCCTGCTTTTAAGCAACTGAGCTGAAAACAGTTGGGATTCAGGGAAGATTTAGCACAGCTGGAAGCTCAACTTTCAGAGGTCCCTAATTGTGGAGTCTCCAGTGGGGCTGAAGAGTGAGGAGGAGAGCAGCAAGAATCCTATGGCTTGTAAAAAAGCTGTGCTTACATAGCTTTCTTTTTATAATCATTTACCATGGAAAATTTCAAGCATACACAAAAGTAGAGACTTGTACCTATAATGAAACATCATTGTAAACATTTGTTTTTATTTTTATTTTATTTTTCTGTTTTGAGACAGAGTCTCACTCTGTCACCCTGGGTAGAGTGCTATACCATCATCACTCACAGCAGCCTCAAACTCCTGGGCTCAAGCAATCCTCTTGCCTTAGCCTCCTGAGTAGCTGGGACTATAGGTGCCCCCTCTCCCCAGCTGGGTTTTCTATTTTCAGTAAAGATTGGGCTCTCACTCTTGCTCAGGCTGGTCTTGAATTCCTGAGCTCAGGAGATCCACTCATGTAGGCCTCTTAGAGTGCTAGAATTATAGGTGTGCGCTACCACACAAGGCCATTTTTTTAAAAGCAATAAAATGTTTTCTAAATTTTGACAGGCACACTGATGTGATAGGGCTCATGGAAAACTCCTAGAAAAGAGGCTAGGCATCTGATCTGTGACATCTGCTGTCCTAAGTCAGGTATAAAGGGAGATAATAGTAACCACAAAAGAGTCAGGTGCTAAAAAGGCATGGTCTCAAGTCCAGAGTGGCCTGGGGGCAGCTATCAGATAAGGGACATGCTTAATAGAGAACTTAAAAGTTGCCTACATTGTTTTTCACCCTACCTTCTTCCCCTGCTACCCTTATTTACCCTTCACCTTTGGGCCCTGTATCCCAAAAAAAAGGTTAGAGGCAGTTAAATCAGGTCGAGGTCCAATATCACTGGCTCATTAACCAAGAATC
>CAUYPK010132431.1:0-29197 GCA_963574355.1 Loris lydekkerianus
ACACCATGGAATACTATGCAGCCTTAAAGAAAGATGGAGACTTTACCTCTTTCATGTTTACATAGATGGAGCTGGAACATATTCTTCTTAGCAAAGTATCTCAGGAATGGAAGAAAAAGTATCCAATGTACTCAGCCCTACTAGGAAGCTAAATTTTAGCTTTCACATGAAGGCTATAACCCAACTATATAGCACAAGACTATGGGGAAAGGGCCAAGGAAGGGGAAGGAAGGGGGGAGGTTTTGTTGGAAGGAGGGTAACGGGTGGGGCCACATCTACGGTGCATCTTAGAATGGATACAGGCGATTGCACTAATGTACACAGCTATGATTTAACAATAAAAAAAAAAAAAGTCGTGTTTAACTATACTGTAGTCAACTTAGGTATGCAAGAGAATTGTCTAAAAAATGCACATACCTTCATTTTAAAATAGTTTATTGCTAGCAATCTCTGAACCTTTAGCAAGTCATAATCCTTTTGCTGGTAGATGGATTTACCTCAATGTTGATGGCTGCTGACTGATCAGGGTGGTGGTTGCTAAAAGTTGGGGTGGGTGTGACAATTTCTTAAAATAAGACACAAGGAAGTTTGCCACATTGACTAGTCCTTTCACAAAAGATTTCTCTGTAGCATCTTATCCTGTTTGATAGCATTTTACTCACAGAGTTTCTTTCAAAATTGGAGTGAATTCTCTTAATCCCTGCCACTACTTTATCAATGAGATTTATGTAGTAATTTAAATCTTTTGTTGGAGGCCACCTAGGTGGCTCACATCTATAATCCTAGCACTCTGGGAGGTCAGGGCAGGTGGAGTACCTGAGCTCAGGAGTTCTAGACCAGCCTGGGCAAGAGTTAGACCCCGCCTCTAAAAATAGCTGGGACTTGTAATGGTTGCCTGTAGTTCTAGATACTCAGGAGGCTGAGGTAAGAGGATGGCTTGTGCCCAAGAGTTTGAGATTGCTGTGAGCTATGATGCCATGGCACTGTACCCAGGGTGACAGAAGGAGACTCTGTCTCAAAAATAAATTAATTAATTAATAAATCTTTTGCTGTCATTTCAGTAATGTTCACAACATCTTCCCCAGCCCTAGATTCCATGTCAAGAAACTACTTGCTCATCCATAAGCAGTAACTCTTCATCTATGCAAGTTTTATTATGAAATTGTAGCAATTCTGGTCAAGCTTTTTTCCTTTTTCCTTTTTCATCTTTTTTGTTGTTGTTGTTGTTGTTAAAAGCTAAGATATAAACATACATATTGGCTTAGGCATAGAGAATTTCAGGATCATCCATACCACTCTCTTCTACCACCACATCTTGTCCAGCACTGGAAGGTCTTCAGGGGGAATAATATACATAGAGTTGTTATCTCCGTATGATAACAATGTCTTCTTCTGAAATAACTCCTGGAAGACCTGCCTAAGGGTGTTTTAGTTAACTTTTAAAGTTAGGTTTTATCAAAGGTATAAGATCTGTGTCTAGCTTCTTCTTTTTTTTTTTAATCTGAATATCTAGTTGTTTTTACACTATTTCTTGAAAAGACTAAGGCATGTATTTTTTCTGTGATTTGATATCTAATAGGAGAAATATTAAAAACTTTATAATGTGGTGCTGGCCAAATTGGTTGTTTATGCACCTTTATTCCTATAACCAAAATGACCTTTGCAGTAGGTTGGAGAATAACGAATTAAAGATAGTGGATCTTGCTTATTCAACAATCTGAAAATTGAATCTAATCACATTTTTACTACATAAACCAATATACAATGCTAATAATCTATAATTTTTTTTTTTTTTTTTTGGTTTTTGGCCAAGGCTGGGTTTGAACCCACCACCTCTGGCATATGGGGCCCACGCCCTGCCTTTGAGCCACAGGCACCACCCTAATAATCTATAATTCTGTGAAGAATCTTTGGTTATTAGAAATAATTGCCTACTGATGTGCATGTTAGATTTTCAAATACTGGGTTTCTTAAAAATGCTGGACACTTCATGCAGTGAAGAAGGAGAAGGAATTCTTCCATGTGAGATGACATTTCTCAACCCCAGCTTCAATCTCTCACTAATACAAGAAAGCATACCAAATCTGAAATGTTATATACAATCCCACTGTCCCTAGCCTACCTTAGAGACAGAAATTACATGGAGGTTAAAAGTAAAAAGGCTAAGACAAATTAGACAGGTGTGGTGGTGTGTGCCTGTGGTTCTGGCTACTTGGGAGGCTGAGGTAGAAGGATCCTCTTGTGCCCAGGATTCCGAGGCTACAGTAAGCTATGATCGCATCTCTGCACTTCAGCTTGGGCAACAGAATAAAACCCTATCCCTATTAAAAAAAAAAAAAGTAAAAAGGTATTTGATAGATTTTTCATAAAATATTGAAAGCTATTGACAGATTAAATAGTGCTCATTGCAAATTGTACATGTTTTACCATTTCATCTAGTTATTGCTCCTAGAGTCAAAAGAAGAGCTCAAAAAAGGGATTAAAGAATGACCAAAAAATATATTAAGCAAATTCCTAAGTTATTACCCACTAAGAGATGCTTTAGAGCCATCCAAGGAGACAAAAGTGTGGCTCGATTCCCCTCCTCCGGAATTAGGCTACAGGTACAAGCTTAAGTCTACCACCTACTGGTTTGTATACTGGTGCATGTTACTAAACCTCTCTTAGATTCATATTTGCTAGAAATCAAAAGGGAGCAATAATGATATTTTTTTCCTGTAATATTTCAATGATTTAATTCATATGGTGCTCTGGGCATGGTCCCTAGAATATAATTTTAAATACTCAAATGTTAGCTATAGTTTGCTGTTTTTAACCAGCCTACATGAAAAGTACAAAAGGAGAGCTTTGTACTCTTTAGATTCAGTGTCCAATCTGTGACATTGCTAGAATTCATGATCCCCTAGACCATAGGGTCACGATGTGCACCAGCCCTCCAGATAGATCCTTCTGCCTCCCTGTCCCAGTTGTCCATACAGTTGTCCCTTTGCCTGCCTTACTTTCCTACGGCCCCACATCACACAGGTTTCAATTGCAATCCACCCAGAACCCTCCACCTCTGCCTAGAATCTCCTCTGGAAGTTATACCTTAATTCATTTTATCTTGGTTGGGAGAAATAACACTGAACATTCACTTCAGTGGTCCAAAGGCTCTAAAATCGCAGAAACATGACCCATCAGAAACAGCCACTAAAAATGTAAAGCTTTTCTAGTTAAGATGTAAGTATTTTCTAGTTAGGATGACATGCTCTTTTATCATGCTAAGATTAAACACTTGTGAGGAAGCTAATTTAAACCACACCTTAATGTAACATATAGTTTTGTAGGGGGTACATTTCATGTGGGATATTGTTGGTATATTTTTCTGTTGTATGACTGAAACTAGTCTGTTCATACCAACCCAAAACAATACTAGATGTCTGGAAATAGGGGTATAATTGATGTTTGAAAATGTATTACAGATCAAAGACTTACAGGGAAATCAGTGACTCCAACATCTAAAGCATCACCTGATTTTTCATTTTCTTGATGCGTTCCGTTAAGGAACATTGCCTAGATTTTTTATGCATATAGTACATACAAAGACTCTGTAAAAATAAACACATTTGTCTTCAAGTCTTGGAAAAGGAAGTTAGAAATGTCAGATGTGTGGTTAGATTTTTCTAGTGCCTTTCAGATAACTTCAATTCAACTCTAATCATACGGTAATTACCTATTTTTTGATTTAATTATATTATACTCCTTCATTTTGCCTCCATGTGGTTTTATGCCCCCTCTTCTTCCCTTCTCTTCACATTTCATTCCATCATATTTTCTTTCAAGGATGATGATGCTAAGCCAAAATACATTTATTTGTAACAATCATAATAAAAGACAATCATGAAAATAACGTAAACACTGAAAACAAAAATCTGTGTATCTTTGAAAAATCATTTTAAGCACTTAAATATATGGGGGGAAACCCCAATTGTTATAAAAAATTCTTATGTTATTTTATTTATTTTTTTGATACAGAGTCTCACTTAGCCTGGGTAAAGTACTGTGGCATCACAGCTCAACAGCAACCTCAAACTCTTGGGCTCAAGCAATCCTCTTGCCTCAGCCTCCCAAGTAGCTGAGACTATAGGTGCCTGCCACAACACCCAGCTATTCTTTCTCTCTCTTTCTTTTTTGTCTTTCGTTCTTCCTTCTTTCCTTCCTTCATTTTTTCCTTCCTTCCTTCCTTCCTTCCTTCCTTCCTTCCTTCCTTCCTTCCTTCCTTCCTTCCTTCCTTTTTTTTCTTTCTTCTCTCTTTCTTCCTTCCTTCCTTTCCTTTTTAGAGACAAGAGTGTTGCTCTTGCTCAGGTTGATCTCAAACTCCTTAGCACAAGTAATCCACCTACCTTAGCCTCTCAGAGTCTAGGATTACAGGCATGAATCACTGTACCCAGCTCTTATGTTATTTTAAATTCACTTTCTATCATTGTCTAAATATAAACCTTTATTTTTCCTAGCTAAGAAACCAGTGTCTATACCTTTCTTTGTGTTCTGCCCCATTACTTATTATTTCAAATTTCTATTTCTAGGAATCAAACAAACCTTCCTTGTCCCAAAAATCTGGCCACATTTTTGTACACTATTTCTCTAGATAATTTTCTATAAACATATTTCATGGTTCTTCTAACAATTCCTCATAAAATTTGACCTTAATAGAAGAGTGACACTCCTATCTGCCATAGCTCTTGCAACACTTTTTACAAGTCATCTGTATTTACTTACAGAATTATATATATAACACACACACATACACACATACACTATGATACAGAGTCTCACTTAGCCTGGGTAAATAAATAATTAGGTCTGATAATTAAAATAGCAAGAATAGCTCCTTGCTGAATATCACTATGGTCACCTTCAAAGTACTCCTCTTGGGAAGCTATGTACTGATGGCAGTGCCAATTCCAGCCTTCAAAGCAATTTTGGAGATCTTTTACTAGAATGGCCATTAGACCTGTCATTGTGTTACCCTTAATGTCCTGAATGTTATCAAAATGTCTTCCTTTCAATATCTCCTTTATCTTCAAGTAAACAGAAAAGTTATTGGGGGCCAGGTCAGGCAAGTAGGGAGGGTGATCCAATACAGTTATTTGTTTACTGGCTAAAACTTACTCACAGACAGAGCTGTGTGAGCTGGTGCAGTGTTGTGATGCAAGAGGCATGAGTTGTTGGCCAAGATTTTCAGTTAAGATTTTCCTAACTGTTTCTATCAATAGTTACTTGGTCTGCTTTGTTTCTTACAGTCAGATGATGATGTCAACATTCAATTTGACAAACGTTTGTAATGTGTTCATCAATTCTGCTTGTTACTGGCTGCCCTGACCTCTCTTCATCAATGATACTTTCTTTCTCCCAGAAAAACACTTTTCTTCATGGCTTTATCTCCATGAACTTGGACTAACATGTCTCTGATATCACTTCCACTATTGACAAGTTTAACAAGAAATTTGTTTGTTGCTCTATTTAAGCTCCAACATTCTCATAACAGCACACAAAACACACAACAACAATAATGAACACCACTAAGCAAGACACTGCCATACATTGACATGAATACAGCTTTGAACTTTGCATCAGCAGAACACTGATATACCAAATTCATGAAATCTTACTGAGCTTTTTGTACAGTGCTGCCAACATGGGCACACAGTGGCAAGTTTGAGAACTTAATTATCAGAGCTTGTATGTCAGGGTCCTGCCCCAGAGGCTAAGACCTGTGGCTTAGTGCCCTATGACTGAGACTGGCTAAGGAAATATAGAGTTAGAAATGATGGTAAAGAAAGAGACATGAGACATAGAGTAGAATTAAAAGTGGGAGCTCAGGGGTCCATTGCCTGTTTGTGGGATTCCAACAATGGCACTGAGTGCTCCATTCTGCTTTTATTGAAGTCTATTTGCCCAGAGAATAAGATGAGGGAGGGAAGAAAGATGCCAGCAGTTTCTGAGGGAGCATATCAGCTCCTATGTTATTATTATTAACCTTAAGCACCTTGAGAAATCTGAAATCAGAGCCTTATATTAGGAGAGCTTACCACTTGAGATCACACACATAGATTTCTATGGAGCTGTTAAACTCTGCTAATTCCCTGTGGAGTAAAATGCCACAGGGGTTAATCCATTCCTCAGGAATCAGTGGGAGGGAAGAATTTTCCTGCCATCACCACCACAGAGGATCTTCCTCTGTGATAGGGATATAAGCTCTTCTGCCCATATCTCAGGGCTCAAGCTACTCCCTTCTTCTCTGCCCCAGGTAAACGCAAATCTCCACAATGAGTAGCTGCTTTTCCTATTTACTGGGCAGGAAATGACCCAGTTAAGGTATGTTTCTAGGTCTTTGCCATAGTTTTTTCATAGTCTCTTCTATTTTTCCTCAGAGTGCTCACAGAACCCAGCAGGGGTGTTTGCAAGCTAAATCTCCAACAGGCTAGAATTTCAGAAAAGGCAGAAAGCTTGCTAGCAATGGCTAGCTTAAATGTAAACTAGCTGACTTTTCTTTGTTCCAACTCACTCAGCTTACTTTATAATTTTCCTCTTTTTCTAGGGGTGCTTTCCTTTGCCAATACTGGGGTCTTTGGTTCCCCATTCTCCCTGCATTGTGTATGTGCGTGTGTGTGTATAAATATATATATATATATATACACACACACATATGCGTGTGTGTGTGCATGTTTGTGTGTATGTTAATACTGTGCCTGTGCATTTTCCAATAAGTCTGAGCATTTTTCTTTGTGGTGCTTCATTATCTATTATTTTTCATGAACTAACTCTATCATTTGACTATTTGAGCAGCAAAATCTAGATACTCTATGTGTTTTAGAATACAAATTTCATATATTACATGTTTCTCAATTAATTCTCTTCCTTCTCCTGTTTGCCTCATTATTGTTATATTGTAAGAAGAATTATAGAACAGTTTGTAAAATATAACACAATTTTCTAGTATTAAAGGTATATATAAATCAGAAGTCTTATAAATGCAGTCCCTGTGCTCAGTGGGTAGGACGCCAGCCACATACACTGAGACTGGCTGGTTTGCACCCAGCCCAGGCCTGCTAAAACAACAATGACAACTGCAGCAAAAAAAAATAGCCAGGCATTGTGGCAGGTGCCTGTAGTCCCAGTTACTTGGGAAGCTGAGGCAAGAGAATTGCTTAAGCTCAAGAGTTTGAGGTTGCTGTGAGCTGTGATGCTACAGTGCTCTACCCAGGTAACAGCTTGAGACTCTGTCTCAAAAAATAAAAGAAGTCTTATAAAGAGGTGAAGAACTTAGGCTTTGGAGTCAAGCATACCTGGATTAAAACTAGTTCCTATGATTAACCAGCTGTAGGATTCTGTGCAAATTGTTTAAACTCTTTAACCCTCAATGTCTTCATCTGTCAAATGAGCATAGTAGTGCTTCTCTTTTAAGATTTTTATAAGGTTTAAAATGAGATCATGCTCACAAAGAACTTGGCATAGTGACTGACACCAAGTAAACAATGAATATTAGATATTGTAAGTATGTAAGTGTAAGGCTAAAAGCTTACTCAGAAATGTCACTGGTGACTATTCTGATTGGATTTTGGATTTTTTTCTTTGGGGTGTAACTTGATTTTGTACTTGCTCTATGAAAATGTAATAGGTGTTCCAACAATCTGGTTAGATTCCAGGGATACTCCAGTAATAGCATTGAGTCAGTTAAAAACAATAAAAGTTTCTGTTATAAGCTTCTTCCTTTTGAAACTTCCTAAACCTATCCTAAATCTTATCAGCTGGCAATGGTTATGACCTATGTTTCAGACTTCAGGAATAAGCTGCCATATTCGGGTAAGGTGCTGCCCCTCCTTGTTATGAGGCAAGTTCGGATAAAGACGGAGTCAGGACGGATGACCGTGACAGTGCCTACTCACTTTCTGGATAAATACCATGTATCATGTTTTCTTCTTCCTGAGCGCTGCATCTAGCACATACCACTTAGGTAGTTATTGTGCTGTTCTGTTTCCATTGAGATGCAATGAGCCATGAAGAAATCCCCCCTAGGGATCTTATAATGATATACTACAGGCTCCTCTGGAAGTGGAAATACATGCTGCCCTGGTCTACTCTCTGGGGAGGCGCCTTCACACGGGGGGAGGGAGGAGAGCCAGGTGGCCACTGGTGCCCTTGACAATTCCAAGTCCCTACTTGCCTTCCTTTGCTAGATATTCAGGTGAAATTCTTTGCCTTCCTTTGCTAGATATTCAGGTGAAATTCTTTGCGGAGGATGAAAGAATTGACATCCTCGACCAGAAGACTTAAAAAAAAAAATGGCCTAACTGTAAAATATAAGTTTAATTAATTAGTTAAGGGACAATAGTGAGAGAAAGATCATTTTTCCATTTAAGAATTAGCATGAAAACCAATCCGTACATGAGAAAGCTTTTCGTGTCCTAAAGCTCTCATTTAAGACAAGGATCTGAACCCTCACTTGGACCATTTCTTTGCCTTTTGGATGTGCCTACTAAGTTTTGAAAGATTTCCAAATTGATAGTTTAGGTTGGATAGTTGAAAGATTTCCAGATTGATAGTTTAGGTTGTGCCAAATAAATACTAATATGTATGTAAATTTTGAATAATGATCTGAAGTTTGTAAAGGATAATTCATAGGCATTTTTAAAAGTTAAATGCATGTCCATTTGTCATTGGGTCTCAGGGCCACTTTTTGCTTTGCTTTTTCTACCTTGTATGAAACTATTTAATAACAGTAGTGAATAAATTTTTTTCAGAGTATTTTTTAAAATTCAACTTTAATTTTTCCTCTTTCATTAGTTAATTTTACATTTAGTGGTCTCTTTTTATCAAAACCTTTTCTTATTAGAGTTCTTACCACATGGACAAAAAGTAATAGAAGTTAAATAACATATACTGTTTAAAATTATTACATGTCTTTCATTACTTTGATGTTCTTAATATCACTCCCTTATTTTCAAGTTAAACTATCCCCCCTTCACTAAAGACTCATGCTGATGGAGATAAATTGCTAAATTATTCAAATAGTTTCTTAACATTCTAAGTTGTCAACTATGAATAAGGTCATATAACACTATGTTAAATTGGATGATTGTCACCAAGTCTCAAGGCCTTTTTTTTTTTCCTTTTGTAATAAAATACATTGGTGTATTTTGAGAAAAATCATTTTGGAACACTTCAGGTCAACAAATAAATAGATTCCAAGTTTTGTTCAATAAAACCAACAAGAGTATATTCCAGGATTCATTTCTATGATAAAGTGGAAATGGGGAGAGTGAGAGATAGAGATGAGAGAGAGAGAGAAAGAGAAAGAGACATAACTGTTTCCAGGGATGACGTTTGAAAGAGACAGAAAACAAAAGAAAACACATAAAAAAATATATATAGGGAGTCAGTTAACTCTGAGATTAGCCCTATGTAAAATAAAGTACCCTTGTCACATATTATTTCAATCACCTTTGAATCTTGAATCAGTCAATGTTAATGGGCTTTCTATGAATTTTAAAATGTTTCCATCTCTGTTGGGAAGCATATAGTTTGTTTTTATTTTCATGGTTAAAATAAAGGTTTATTTTTCAATAGAATTCCAGAAATTTTATCCATGCATGAAGGAGTAACTAGAGTTTACAGACATTTTTACTCAACTCCTCATGGTGTCCTGTTCATGAAAGTGCTAGATACATAGCCTCCATGGCCCTTTGAACTCACAGCTTTTTAGATTGCTTTTATTTTTTCTGTGCAAAGTCATAGCTGCTTCATCCCACAGTGCCTGAAGTAAGAATCAGAATTTATTTTTTGACCTATTTTCTCCACGTCAGATATATATTTCTTTTATTCTACAAATATTCTATCAGGAACAATTAATGAATGAACATTATTTAAGGCAGGGGAAAAAATGGGGAAATCAATATTTTATCCACCATTTACAAATTGCCAGATATTCTTTTTCTTTCTTTCAACTATTCTTTAAATCAAGGGTGTCCATCCTGCGTGGGCCTCATGTTGATTTTGTGTTTTTTCTTTCTTTCTTTTTTTTTTACTTATCTGTGGTATTGGATATCATGGCACTGATTCGCTTTTATTAGTGTTTGTGTATTTAATGTATGGCCCAAGACAATTTTTATTCTCCAACGTACAGCAGAGAAGAAAAAATGAGCATGACTGAGAGGCAGGAGACATTATTAAGGGAAAACTTTATTGGTTATAACAGCGTCATCAGAGCAAAAAATGAAGCACTTTAACTTTTAAGGGTATGACCCAGCCATAGGCTATACCCAAGATGGGTGTAGTTCTTCTAGGAGGAGATAAACTTGGCTTTTAGCATTGTCTTTACTTTCAAAGTAAACAATTTGTCTGGCAGGTTATTCGTTTTATTTGCTGGCATTAAAATTCGGTGATGTCAATACATAAAATATTTTACAGGTTGTGCGGCACCCATGGCTCTTTGAGTAGAGCACTGGCCCCATATCCTGAGGGTGGTGGGTTTGAACCCGGCCCTGGCCAAACTGCAACAAAAAAATAGCTGAGCATTGTGGTAGGTGCCTGTAGTCCCAGCTACTTGGGAGGCTGAGGCAAGAGAATCGCCTAAGCCCAAGAGCTGGAGGTTGCTGTGAGCTGTGATGCTATGGGACTCTACTGAGGGTGACAAAGTGAGACTCTGTCACTAAAAAAAAAAATTTTTTTTACAGGTTGTTATCTCAAATGTTGAATAATGAGAAGTTTTCAAAAGAATAGAAAGGCAATGGGGCTCAATTTGAATAAATGACAATATTGGCTGGGTGTGGTGGTTCACACCTATAATCTCAGAGTTGGAGGTGGTAGGAAGATTGTGGCCCAGGCCTAGAGTCCTAGTTACTCAGGCGGCTAAGGCAGGAGGATCACTTGAGTCCAGGAGTTCGAGGTGGCAGTGAGCTATGATTGTACTATTGCACTCCAGCTTGGGCAACAGAGCTAGACTCTGCCTCTAAAAAATAAATGAATAAATAAATAAATAAGAATTTTGCTACTCTTGGCAACAAGTACACTTTTATTACAAGTGACAGTCAACCAATATTTATCATACAGGTATTACATGCCAGGAACCTGCAGCTTCCTGCTATGTGCTGGTTCTTCCTTGTGTATTAGATACAATTATCAGCTCATTGTTGATGCATGGAAAAGCTAAGGGGTCAGAGAGGTTAAGTGACTTGATCAAGATTGCACAGCTTGTAATGAGTAAAGCCAGGACCATATAGTGGGGCTGTTTGATGCTGTGCAACCATATGCAATTTACTTCAGGATTTTATCAAGTCTGGTATAAGTCAGTAAGCAGAGAGCTGGATTTTGTCCACAGAATCTTTAGATTGGTAATTTGGGCCAAGAGAAATATTTACTTGACCTTGGTGAAGTTACTTAACTTCTCTATGCCTTAGGATTTCTGTTCATAAAATGTGAATATTAACAGTGCCTACCTCACAGGGTTTCTCTGAAAATTAAATGTGTCCACGCCTGAAAAGCATTTACAAAGATGTCACATACACAGTGATCACCATTATTAAATCTTGTGAACCATTTATTATTTAGAATTGTGTTCTAATATATTTTCAACTCACCAGATGGTTTTTTAAAATTTCTTTGTTTCTGATTTTGGAGGATAGTGAGTAAGACAAAATAGTAGCAGGTGTTCAGCTGTTAGTGTTATAGGAAGAAAGCTGTAAAAGATGGTAGATAACATGATTGCTTCGAGAAATACTGAAATGAAGAAAACAAAGAATATATAATGTTTTATATTAGATTTCAGTGGTTCTTAACTTGTGGGTCACGACCCCTTTGTAACAATGACAATAAATCACAGCATTAAGAAGTTTGAGAACCTGTATTAGAAGGAGGATCTCTAAAATTTACCCTAGAGTAACACACACACACACACACACACACACACACACACACACACATCCTGATAGTTGTCTCTATTGAAATCAAAACCTGAGAGTTTAATGGTAAAAGCCAGCACATTAAACCCAAGATATTAATAATAAGCACAGGGGGTCAGGTAAAAAAAAAAAAAAAAAAGGACAGGACATAGTCTCACAAGCACATCCTCAGAGCTCTCCCCTGTCCTCATTCCCAGCCTTTTTCTCCCTCCACCTGCTCCTGTCCTGGACGTAGCCCTGGTCAGGGCTGTGGTTAGGCTGGGTCTCTGGCTTCCCACTAATCACGTGTCTGTGCCTTTTGTAGTTGCCTTCCTTCCCCTGGTTTCACACCACACACACTGTTACTGCACTCCCAGCCTCTGTTACACATCTGGACTTTCTAAAGACTTTAGTCAGGCATCAGTACTAAAGTTTATTATTCCTCCCCTTGGTGGTGTTCAAAATCATGCCAGGTTCTTTGAACTCTAAACATAGTCAGCTTCACAAATAATTTTCATGAACTCCTGGGTAGCAGTGGGTGGTAAGGAAGAAAAGCATATCAATTTTCGCTGCAAGCTATATGAGAGTGATTATGAATGATCAACAATCACAGAGCCAATGGAAGATGTACTGAATCTCTAGAATCAGTGGGAACCATGCTCATTAAAAATGACCTCTTAGGATAGAGCTTCGTCTAGCTTCAGTCTATATTTCTTTTTTTAGTTTTCATTTTTTTCATTTCTGTAATAAGGTTTGACCTTGTTTTTTTGTGGAAAGTTTTGATCATTCTCTTTAAGATGTCTAAATAGGAAAACTTGTTTTCCTGTGAAGAAGTGTATATATGCTATGAAGTAAATATATGGCTATGTGCATGTGTGCGTGTGTGTGTGTGCAGGCACCTACATGAGTGCACCTGCCAGGGGTGGGTAGGAAGACAATAATACTCTTTTTTTTTTTTTTTTTTTTAAATAAAGAGTCTTACTCATTGCCTAGGCTAGAGTGCTGTGGTGTCAGCCTAGCTCAGAGCAACCTCTAATTCCTGGGTTCAAGCAATCCTCCTGCCTTAGTCTCCCAAGTAGCTGAGACTAGAAGCACCTGCTGCAATGCCTGGTGAATTTTTCTATTTGTAGCAGAGATCTTGTTCTTGCTAAGGTTGCTTTTGAACTCCTGAGTTCAAGCAATCTTCTCACCTGGGTCTCTCAGAGGGCTAGGATTACAGTCATGAGCCATCATGCCTGGCCAGTTATAACACTTCTAATACCTCTTTTAGAGAAAATTTTTGTGACTTTGGCCCGGTGACTTCCTTGCTGAAGGCACTATACTTCTTTTATCACTTCCAGCAGCATGGTTATAAAATTTGCTGGTTCTGTAATTTGATAAGAATAAATGTCATTAAGACTACATCCCCAGACAAACAAAAGCTGAGGGAGTGCATCACCACCAGACTTACCTTATAATAAATAGTAAAGGGGATTCTTCAAGCTGAAATAAAAGGCTAGTAATGAGTAACATGAAAATGCATGGAAGCATAAAACTCATTAGTACAGTTCGCCTTTCATATCCATGGTTTCTGCATCCATCAATTACACTTTCTGTGGATCAAAAATATTCCGAAAAAAAGTGTGCAGCAAAATCAGTTCTAAGGGGGGAATTTATAGCAGTAACTGCTCCCATCAAGAATGAAGAAAGATCTTCATGGTCTGTTCTGTTGAGATGGATGCATTTTTTCCATTTGTCAATTGAATTCTTCATCTCTAGAATTTCTTCTTTTAAATTACTATTTCAATCTCTTTGTTAAATCTGACAATCTTCTGAATTGTTCCTTCATGTTTAAGTTATTGACCTTTTTCAAGAAAGCCATTTTGAATTCTTTGTCTAAAAGGTCACATTTCTCCCTGGCTGCAGGATTGCTCACTGGTACATTATTTAGTTGATTTGGTGAGGTTATGTTTTTCTGGCTGCTCTCAATGCTTGTGGATGTCTGTCACTGTCTACATTGAAAAGTTAGATATTTATATTCGTCTTTATAGTCTGGGCTTGTTTGAACTATAGGCCAGTATCTCTGGTGAACATAGATGCAAAAATCCTCAATAAAATACTAGCAAACTGAATTCAACAAATACAACAAGATGCTAAAAAGATGGTTCATCATGGTCAATTAGAATTCATTCCAGGGATACAAATGTGGTTCAAAAAACAAAATTCAATCAATGTGATACATCATATTAATAGAACAAAGGGCCAAAACAATATCATCATGTCAATTAGTGCTGAAAAAGCATTTGATAAAATTCAACATCCCTTCATGATTAAAAAAAAAAAATACTCTCAAAAAACTAAGTATAGAAGGACTTACCTGAACATGATAAAAGCCATATATGACAGAACCACAGTGAGTAGCATACTAAATGGGGGAAACCTGAAAGCTTTTTTTCTAAGACTTGAAATAATTCTAAGATTCCCACTTTTACCACAATTATTTAACATACCACTGGAAGTTCTAGCTAGAGCAGTCAGACGAGAGAAAGAAATAAAAGACGTTCAAATTGAGAAGGAAAAAAATCAAATTATCGGTGTTTGTAGATGATATGACCCTATGCCCAGATAGACCTAAAGATTCCACAAAAACTATTAGAACTGATAAACAAATTCAGTTAAGTGGCAGGATGCAAAACCAACATATAAAAAATCATCAGCATTTCTATATGCCAACAGTAACTGATCCAACAAAAGAAAAGAAACCAACAAAATAATTCAATTTACAATAGCTACAAATAAAATTAAATATTTAGAAATGTACTTAACTAAAGAAGTGAAAGTTCTCTGTAATGAATGTATAAACATTGGAGAAAGAAATTGAAGAGGAGACAGAAAAATGAAAAGTTATTCCATTCTCATGGATTAGAAGAATCAATACTGTTAAAATGTCTATGTTACCCAAAGTAATGTATAGATTCAATGCAATCCCCATCAAAATACTAATGACATTCTTCACAGAAATAGAAAAAAAAAAATCTTAAAATTGATATGGAATTTCAAAAGACCCAGAATAGCCAAAGTCATCATTACCAAAGGAATATAACTTGAGGAATAATATTACCTAACTTCAAATTATACTACAGAGCTGTAGTAACCAAATGGCATCAGCATAAAACAGATACATAGTGAAATGGAATAGAATAGAGAACCTAAAAATAAATCCACTCACCCATATGTGGTTATATCATTGACAAAGGCATCAAGAACATATAGTGGGTAAAAGTCTCTTCAATAAATGGTGCTGGAACAACTTGATATCTGTATGTAGAAGAATGAAACTAACTCTCCTTATCTCTCACTATATACAAGTCAAATCGAATTGCATTAAAGACTTAAGTATAACATGTACAACTACAAAACTACTAGCAGAAAACATCAGGGAAATGTGTCAGGACATTAGTTTGAGCAACAATTTTATGAGTGATACCCCCAAAGCATAGAAAACCAAAGCAAAATTGGATACATGGGATCACATTAAGCTAAAAAAGCTTCTGCATAGCAAAGGAAACTATTAACAAAGGGAAGAGATACCCCACAGAATCGGAAAAATATTTGAAAATTATCCATCTGACAAGGGATTAATAACCAGAATATATGAGAAGCTCCATCAAATCAGTAGGGAAAAAAATCAAGTAATTTGCTTTAGAAATAAATCGGCAAAGGACCTGAATAGACATATGTCAAAAGAAGACATACAAATGGCCAGCAGGCATATGAAAAAGTAATCAACGTCATTAGTCATCAGTGAAATGCAAGTCAAAACTGCAATGAGATATCATCTCACCCTGGTTAAAATGGCTTTCATCAAAAAGACAGACAATAACGAATGCTGGCGAGGATGTGGAGGAAAGACAACCCTTTGTACACTCTTGGTGGGAATGTAAATTAGTGCAACCACTATGGAGAACACTATAAAGTTTCTCAAAAAACTGAAAATAACTCTACCATATGACTCAGCAATCCCACTCCTGAGTATATATTGAAAAGAGGGAAATCACTATACTTTTGTACCCATCAACCATGCACAAAAGATATCTGCACTCATGATTATTGCAGCACTATTCACAATATTAAAGATTTGTAATCAACCAAAGTATTCATCAATGGATGAATGGATAAATTGTGGTACATATACACAATAGAATATTACATAGCCACAAAAAGAATGGAATCCTGCCATTTGCAATAACGTGGATGGAACTTGACAGCATTATATTCAATGGAATGGGCTGAGCCTATGAAGACACATCTCACATGTTCTCATACAAGGGAAATAAATGTTAAAAACAATTGATCTCATGGATACAGAGAGTTAAATGATGATTACCATGGAGTAGGAAGAGTAGTGGGGAGGAGAGAGGAGGATATAGTGGGCATGGTTGATGGGTACAAAAGTATAGTTAGATGGCTGTAATGAAAAATATTTGATAGCACAACAAGATGACGATAATCAATAAGAAGTTAGGGTACACATTAAAATAACTTAAAAAGAAGTTAGGGTACACATTAAAATAACTTATTTGTTTTAGGAATGTCCCTAACACAAATAAATGATTAATGCCTGAGGTAACAGATGCCCCAATAGCCCTGGTTTTATTAATTTACTTTGTATGCCTGTATCAAAACATCATATGTATCCTGTAAAGACATATGCCTACTATGTGCTCATAATAATTAGAAATAAAAGAAATATCTCAAATAAACAATCTATTATTACCACCTCAAAGAACTAGATAAAGAAGAGCAGACTAAGTCCAAAATTAGTAGAAGGAAGTAAACAATAAAGACCAAGGCAGAAATAAATGAACTGGAGACTAAAAACAGTAGAAGTGATAAATAAATCTTTTTTTTTTTTTTTTTTTTTTAAACATAGCCTTCCTGGCATTTTCTTAGTTATTGTGCCAAGACATTTACATTCCACATTTACTAAGTTTCGCATATACCCTTGTAAGAGTTGGTTTCTTAAAAAGACAAACAAAATAGACAAACCTTTAGTTAGACTAAGAAATAAAGAGACAGAAGACTTAAAATCAGAATTTAAAAAGGAGATATTACACTAATACCACAGAAATACAAAGGATCATAACGGACTACTTAGTATAAATAACAAATTGTATAACCTAGAGGAAATGAACAAATACCTGGAAACATACCACTTACAAAGCTTGAATTATAAATAAATAGAAAATCTAAACAGACCAGTTATGAGTAAGAAGATTGAATTAGAAGGGGGGAGGAGCAGGATGGTGCCTGAGTAACAGTTTCTTTGCAACCAGCTGCAGTGAGATTAGGGAGAGAAGACTCGAGGCATCTCTGGCTGGTGAGATCTGCCCAGAAACATCCCTTTGGGGACACAGGGAGACAGTGAGAGGTTTCTGGACCCCACATGGAGGACAAAAGCAGTGGAGAACTGGCAAGTGGTACATGCATTCATCTGGTCAGAGGCTGCCCAGAGCTGTAACTATAGCAACAGTAAGATTGCAAACAGTAAAGGCCTTACCTGTGGGCTGTTTTGTTATTTTGGACTTTGGCACTTGACTGAACTACCTTGGGAGAACTTTGGTGAGAGTGTGGATGACTTTAAGCCTTGTCTAGGGCCCTAGGCTGAGCCACTGAGCCTGAACGGAGCTAATGTTGTTCAGCTGTGGGCTGCTTGCTTAGCCATTGTGGCAGAACTGCCCCTGAAGGCTCCGCCCTTAGGGTTGCAGCACGAAGATGGGCCAGGAGACCTTGTGCAAGTTATCTAGTGACTGAGCAGCCCAAAGGTGGTGACTGAGATGCTAGGGAAGAGAGAAGATTTCAGTGTTTGGGATTTCAATGTTTGGCAGATTACAGCCTTGGCCCTCAGGGGCTTAGAGTGAGACCAGTTTTGGTGCACTGGATAAGTGGGAAGCCACTTCAGGAGAGATCCCAGTGACAAGTGCTTTCCTGGGAAAGCTTCTGCTTAGCCAAGGTTAACAGTTTAAAGTATCTTTTAAGCAGGCTGAGGAGACATTTAAGCTCTCAACCCTGCAGGGTTTGAGAAATCAGCAGAGGCCTCCAGTCTCCATCTCATACAGCTGTATCAGCTTTGTGATTAACATCTTATACCCCAGAAGATCAACTGTTATCCAGACAATATTCTGCAAGATATATACACTGCATTGGTTTTGTCTTTTCTTTTTTAAATTTCAACATTTTGTCTCTAGATTTTTCTTGTTTTCTTTCTTCATTTTCCTTCTTTTCTTTCTTCCTTTTTCTACCTTAAATACATTTTCTTTTATTGTCTTCTTCAACAATTAGAACTTCATTTTTGCTAGTGTTTCTTCCCCTATTATTTGGTTTCCCCCCCAATTTTATCCCATAAGGTTTTTTGTTTGTTTGTTTGTGTTTGATTTATGGTATTTTTGTCTTTCCTCTCTACTTGGTGGAGGTGGGGGGGGGTACTGTCTCTGAACAGGCTGGCAAAGAGCAATTCACTTGAAGGGAACTACCTAACTCAGCACCCCTAGATTTTGGGGGTTTTAAAGGTTGGGTCACAGTACCCTACTACACACCTATCTTATTCCTATCTCTCTCTTTCTGTACCTCTCTTCTTTTTGTCAATATTCCCTTTTACTCACCCCCTATCCTTCCTCTTTTTTCTTTTCCTTTTTAAAGTTTTTTTTTCCCCTTCTTGCTCTTCATTCTTCTCATCCTTCTGGTCCTGTACCAAAAGGACTCATCAAAACCTTTGCCCAGAGGCACAGTAATTTAGAAAGCAAGAGGAAGTGAAAGGAAAATTAGGGCAAGAAAACAGATATAAGAAAACACTCATGAAGAAGAATCAGCAGAAAATTCCTGGCAACATGAAAAACCAGTCCACAGCAATCCCCCGAAGGGACCATGAGGTACCTACTGCAGAGGATTCCACCTGTAAAGAAATGTTAGAAATGACAGAAGGGAATTTAAAATACAGATATGAAAACAATGAAGAAAATTGCTGATAAAGTGGAAAATAATGAAAAGCAATGAAGGAAATTTCTGAGAAAGTGGAAAAAAAGGAAATCCAAAAGATATGAAGAATATAGAAAGGATATAGCAGAGCTGAAGGAATTGAAGCAGTCAATTAGGGAACTTAAAGATGCAATAGAAAGTATTAACAACAGATTAGATCATGCAGAAGAAAGAATCTCAGAGGTAGAAGACAAAGCTCTTGCGATAACTCAGATAGTTAAAGAGGCAGAAAAGAAGAGAGACAAAGCAGAATGTTCATTGACAGAATTATGGGACTTTATGAAGCCTTCAAATGTATAAGTTATAGGTATCCTAGAAGGGGAAGAAGAATACCCCAGAGGAATGGAAGCCATAGTACAGAATATTATAAATGAAAATTTTCCAAATATCACCAAAGATTCTGACATACTCCTTTCAGAGGGATATCAGACCCCAGGTCACCTCAACTCAAATAGAGTTTCTCCAAGACACATGGTGATGAACCTGTCCAAATTCAAGACAAAAAAAAAAAAAAAAAGATTTTGCAAGCTGCTAGGAATAAGTGTCAATTGACCTACAGGTAAAAATCCATGAGCGTGACTGCAGACTTCTCTAATGAAACATTTCAAGCAAGAAGACAATGGTCATCTACATTTAATCTACTTAAACAGAACAATTTCCATTACAGAATTCTATATCCTGCTAAGCTAATCTTTAAAACTGACAGAAAAGCAAAACTTTTACTGATATAAAAACATTGAGGAAATTTGCCACAATAAAATCATCTTTACAGGAAATGCTTCAACCTGTTCTACACACTGACCATCACAATGGGCCTCCAGAAAAGTAAGCACCCAAAAATTAAAGGACAGAATCTAGCTTCCACAATGATGCAAAAGACAAAACCAAGCAATGGACTTTCACAAAATAAGATGAATAGAACGCTATCACACTTATCAATTATCTCAGTAAATGTTAATGCTTGAATTCCCCAAAGAAGAGGCATAGATTGGCCAATTGTATTAAAAACCACAAGCCATCCATTTTCCAGCTGTCTGCAGGAAATACACCTAGCCTCAAAAGACAAATTAAACCTCAAAGTGAAGAGTTGGAAGAAAAATTTTCAGGCAAACAGAATTCAGAAGAAAAGAGGGGTTGCAATCTTATTTTCAGATACATCTGGATTTAAAGCAACTAAAGTCAAAAAAGACAATGATGGTCACTTCATATTGGTCAAGGGGAAAATACAACAAGAAGACATTTTAATTCTAAATATTTATGCACCCAACTTAAATGCTTCCAGATATTCTATAATATCATAATAACAGGGGATTTTAACACTCTTCTTACAGAGCTGGACACATCCTCTCAACAGAAATTAAACAAAGATTTGGGGACTTAAATGAGACTCTAGAACAACTGTGTTTGATAGATACATATAGAACACTCCATCCCAAAGATAAAGAATATACATTCTTCTCATTGCCCCATGGAACATTCTCCAAAATTGATCATATCCTAGGACACAACACAAACCTCAAGAGAATCAAAAGAATTGAAAATTTACCTTGTATCTTCTCAGACCACAAGGCATTAAAGGTGGAACTCAACTCCAACAAAAACGTTCAACCCCACACAAAGGCATGGAAATTAAACAACCTTATGCTGAATGACAGTTGAGTGCAGGAGGAAAAAAAAAGGGAAATCATTAACTTCCTTGAGCATAACAACAATGAAAATACAAGCTACCAAAACCTGTGAGACACAACAAAAGCAGTCCTGAGAGGAAAATTTATCACTTTAGATGCATACATCTGAAAAACAGAAAGAGAGCGCATCAATACACCCACAAGCCATCTTATGAAATTGGAAAAAGAAGAACAATCTAAGTCTAAACCCAGCAGAAGAAAAGAAATATACAAAATTAAATCAGAGATTAATGAAACTGAAAACAAAAGAATCATTCAGAAAATTAATGAAACAAGGAGTTGGTTTTTTGAAAAAATAAATAAAATAGATAAACCTTTGGCCAGACTAGATATAAAAGAGTAAAATCTCTAGTAACTTTAATCAGAAATGATAAAGAAGAAATAACAATTGATGCCACAGAGATAGACGAAATTATCTCTGAATACTACCAGAAATTCTCAGCCCAGAAATTTTACAATGTGAAGGAAATGGATCAATATTTGGGATCACACCCTCTTCCTAAACTTAGACAGGAAGAAATAGATCTCCTGAACAGACCAATTTCAAGCACTGAGATCAAGGAAACAATTAAAAAAAATCTCTCAACAAAAAAATGCCCTGGTTCAGATGGTTTCACACCAGAATTCTATCAAACCTTCAAAGAAAAGCTTATTCTCATACTGCAGAAATTATTCCAAAAAATCAAGGAGGAAGGAATCTTCCCCCAGCACATTCTATGAAGCAAACATCACCAGATACCCAAAAACAGGAAAAGACCTAACAAAAAAGGAGAACTTCAGACCAATTTCACTAATGAATATAGACGCAAAAATTCTCAACAATATTCTAGCCATGAAGGGCTAGGATTTTTTTTTTTTTTGTAGCTAAATGTGCATTTCTTTATTTATAAAATATTCATTACAGTATTTTACAAAATATTCACAAAATTGTCTCTATGTGTTGGCCACCTCTTTGTAAAATTATTTCATGAATGTTTCATAAATTCCCATCCTCAAATAGTGTACATTTCAGCTGACAAGATAAAACCAGGATCTGGATTTTTACAGTGAACCCAGCCTACTGGCCTGTGCAGGATGAATTTGGGAGATAGAGTGTCTAAGAGATGCTTGTACAATTGTAGACACAGAGAGACAGAGAGCTATAAAGATAGTTAGGGAAGTTACCCATTGGCTTTCAACAATCTGAACATGGCAGGGTACAGTGACTCACACCTGTAATCCCAGAAGTCTGGGAGGCTGAAGCAGGTGGATTGCTTGAGCTCTGGAGGTCTAGACCAGCCTGAGCAAAAATGAGACTCTGTCTCTACTAAAAATAGAAAAACTAGGCAGGTGTTGTGGCAGACACCTGTAGTCCCAGCTACTTGGGAAATGGAGGCATGAGGATCGCTTGAGTCCAAGAGTTTGAGGTTACTATTAGCTAGGGTGATGTCACGGCGCTGCATCCAGGGTGACTGGGTGCAAGATAAGATTACAGTTTATATCAAAACATCATACATCATGATCAAGTAATTTTCATCCCAGAGATGCAATGCTAGTTCATATGCAAGTCCATAAACATTATTCACTGTATCAAAAGAAGCAAAAAAAAAAAAAAAAAAAAGACAATATGATCCTCTCAATAGATGCAGAGAAAGCATTCAATAAAATCCAGTATCCTTTTCTAATTAGAACACTAAAGAGTATAGGCATAGGTGATGCCTTAAATGGATTGAAGCTATCTATGACAGACCCACAGCTAGTATCTTACTGAATGGAGTAAAACTGAAAGCTTTTCCACTTAGAACTGGAATCAGACAAGGTTGCCCTCTGTCACCATTACTATTCAACATAGTGCTAGAAGTTCTAGCCAATACAATTAGGCAAGACAAGGAAATAAAGGGCATCTGAAGGGGGAGGTCTAAAGCAGAGGTGGTCAAACTCTCCCTCTTTGCTGAAGATATGATCTTATACTTAGAGAACCCCAAGACTCCTGGAAGTCATAAAAAAAAATACATTAATGTTTCAGGATATAAAATCAATGCCCACAAGTCCGTAGCCTATGTATATATCAGTAACAGCCAAGATGAGAGGCTAATTAAAGACACAACTCCCTTTACCACAGCTTCAAAGAAAATGAAATACCTAGGAAAATACCTAGCAACAGAGGTGAAGGATCTCTACAAAGAAAATTATGAAACCCTAAGAAAGGAAATAGCAGAGGACATGAACAAATGGAAGAACATACCATGCTCATGGTTGGGAAGAATCAACACTGGTAAAATATCTATACTTCCCAAAGTAATCTACAGATTCAATGCCATCCCTGTTAAAATACCAACATCATACTTTCAAAACTTGGAAAAAAGGATTCTGCATTTTGTATGGAACCAGAAAAAAACCTGTATAGCTAAGGCAGTTCTTAGTAATAAAAACAATGCCAGGGGCATCAGCATACCTGATTTTAGGCTGTACTACAAGGCCATAGTCGTCATGACAGAATGGTACTGACACAAAAATAGAGACATAGACATTTGGAATCGAATAGAAAACCAGGAAATGAAACTAACATTCTACAACCACCTAATCTTTGATAAACTAAATAAGAACATGCCTTGGGGGAAAGACTCTCTATTCAACAAACGGTGCTGGGAGAACTGGATATCCACATGTAAAAGACTGAAACTGGACCAACATCTTTCTCCACTTACAAAAATTGATTCAAGATGGATAAAGGACTTAAATTTAAGTCATGTAATGACAAAAATCCTCAAAGAAAGCAAAGGAAAAACACTGAACGATATCAGTGTTTCCTGGGGAAACACTTCATGAAGAAGACTGCCATGGAAATTGCAACAACAACAAAAATAAACAAATGGGACTTAATGAAACTGAAAAGCTTCTCTACAGCTAAGGAGACAACAACCAAAGCAAATAGACAATCTACACAATGGGAAAGGATATTTGCATATTTTGAATCAGACAAAAGCTTAATAACTAGGATCTATAGAGAACTCAAATTAATCCACATGAAAAGAGATAATAATCCTATATATCAATGGGGAAGAGAGATGAATAGAAACTTCTCTAAAGAAGACAGATGAATAGCTATTAAACACATGATAAAATGCTCATCATCCCTAATTATCAGAGAAATGCAAATCAAAAACCACCCTGAGATATCATCTAACCCCAGTGAGAATGTGATGCTCACATCATAAAATTTCAAAAGTACAGATGCTGGTGTGGATGTGGAGAGAAAGGAACACTTTTACATTGCTGGTGGGATTGCGAACTAATACAACCTTTTTGGAAAGAAGTATGGAGAACCCTCAAAGAACTCAAGCTAGGTCTCCCATTTGATCCTGCAATCCCATTACTGGGCATCTACCCAATAGGAAAAAAATCCTTTTATCATAAGGACACTTGCACTAGACTGTTTATCACAGCTCAATTTACAATCACCAAAATGTGGAACAGCCTAAATGCCCACCAACCCAGGAATGGATTAGCAAGTAGTGGTATATGTATACCATGGAATGCTATTCAGTGATTTAAAAATACGGAGACTTTACGGCTTTTGTATTAACCTGGATGGAAGTAGAACACATTATTCTTAGTAAAACATCACAAGAATGGAAAAGCATGAATCCTATGTATTCAATTTTGATATGAGGACAATTAATGACAATTAATGACATGGTGGGGGTGGGGGAAGGGAAGAGCAGAGAGAAAGAAGGAGGGAGGGAGGTGGGGTTTTGGTGTGTGACATACCTTTTGGGGGCAAGGCACAATTGTATGAGGGACTTTACCTAACAAATGAAATCAGTGTAACCTGGTTTCTTGTACCCTCAATGAACCCCCAGCAACAAAACAGATTAAAAAAAAAAAAAAGAAGGAGATTGAATTAATAATGCAAGTATTCCATCAAACAAAAATATCTCAGGAACTGATGACTTCACTGTTTTGTTTTGTTTTGTTTTTTTGTTTGTTTGTTTTTTTAATTTTGAGACAGAGTCTCACTTTGCCAACCTTTGTAGAGTGCTATGACATTATAGTTCACAGCAACCTCAAATTCCTGGGTTTACGCAATTCTCTTGCCTCAGCCCCCAAGTAGCTAGAACTACAGGCCCCACCACAACACCTGGCTATTTTTAGAGATGAGGTGTCTCTCTGGCTTGGGCTGGTCTTAAACCTGTGAGCTCAGGCAATCCACCCACCTTGGCCTCCCAAGTGCTGGGATTACAGGCATGAGCATCCGTGCCTGGCCTGATTTCACTGCTTAATTCTACCAAACATTTAAAGAACTATCATCAACTCTGAAACTCTTCCAAATAATTGAAAAAAAGGAAATATTTTCAGACTCATTTTATGTGGTCAGCATTACACTGATACAAAACCCAGGTAAGAAACACTACAAGAAAATAGGGAATATTCCTCATGAACGTAAATGCAAAAATCTTCAACGAAATACTAGCAAATTGAATGCAATAGCAAATTTAAAAAATCATTCACCACAACCAACTGGGATTTATTCTGAGGATGCAAGGTTTAACATACACAAATCAATAGAAGTAATATACCATATTAATATAATCAATGGCAAGCACTGTATGACCATCACAATAGATATAGAAAAAGCATCTGACAAATTCAACATCCTTTTATGATAAAAACTTTCAATAAATTAGGTGTAGAAGGATTATACCTCAACACAACAAAGGCTGCCTGTGACAAGCCCAAAAGCTAAGATCATATTCAATAATGAAAAATTGAAAGCTTTTCTTAAAGATTCAGTACATGGTAAGGATGCCCACTCTCCTCACTTCTATTCAAAGTACTGGAAGTCCTAACTTGAGTAATTAGGCAAGAGAAAGAAATGAAAGACATCTCAATTGGGAAAAATGGAGCTAATAATCTCTGTTTACAGATGACATGATCTTACACATAAGAAATCCTAAAGACTTCACAAAAATCATATAAATAATAATAAATGTATTAATTAAAGTTGTAGGATATAAAATCAATACACACACACAAATGAGAATCAGTAGCCTTTCTATACACTAACAATACCAACAACAAACTATTCAAAAAAAGAAATCAAGAGAACAATCTTATTTACAACAGCTCCCCCCACACCCCCCAAAAATACTTGAGAATAAATTTAACCAAGGATATGAATATACCCTCCAAACTATAAAACACTAACAAAAGAAATGGAAGGAAACACAAATAAGTGAAAAGATACCCCATGTTCATGGACTGGAAGAATTAATATTGTTAAAATGTCCATACTACCCAACTTTACCTCCAGATCCAATGCAATCTTTTTCAAAATCCTAATGCCTTTTTTCACAAAAATAGAAAAAAAATCCTAAAATTTGTAGAAGATCACAAAAGACTCCAAACATTGAAAAACAAAAACAAAAACATTAAGCAAAAAGAGCAGAGCTAGAGGCATCATATACCTGATTTCAAAATCTATTGCAAAGCTATAGTAACAGCATGATATTAACAGAAAAATAGACACATAGGCCAGGGGACAGAACAGAGAGACCAGAATTTATGGCAAATTGATTTTTTGACAAAGATGCCAAGAACACACAGTGAAGAATATAGAATCTCTTCAATAAATGGTGTTGAAAAAACTGGATGTCCACGTGCAGGATAATTAATAGGCTCTTATTTCATACCATATTCAAATACCAACTCTAAATAATTAAAAAAACTTAACTATATACTACTGGGCATACAGAAGAAATGACATCAGTACATTGAAGAGATATCAGCACTCTCATGTTCCTTATAGCACTATTCACAATAGCAATTCACGACATGAAAGCAACCTAAGCTCCCATTAATGGATGAATGAAGAAAATGTGATATATGTAGTACATACACATGCAATACTATTCAGCCTTAGAAAAGAAAAGAAGTCTGTCATATGTGACAGCATGGATGAGCCTGGCAGGAATCATGTTAAGTAAAATAAGCCAAACACAAAAAGGAAAATAATGCATGGTGTCATTTATATGTGCAATCTAAAAAAGATGAACTCATCAGCACAGAGAGAAAATGGTGGTTACCAAAGACTAGACAGAGAGAGGGGAAGATTGGGAAACATTGTCCAAAGGATACACAATATCAATTTGGCAGGAAGAATAAGGTTGAGAGATATACCGTACAACTGAGTTAATAGTAATGCATTGTATACTTGAAAATTGCTAAGAAATGAGATTTTAAGAAAACTCACCACACACAAAATATAAATATATTTAGTAATACATTTGTTAATGATCTTGACTTAGCCATCCCACAATGTATATGTATATTAAAATATTATGCTATATATCATAAATATATACAATTTTCCTTTGTCATTTAAGCTTTTTAAAAAAAGAATGGATATCATGGTTCTAAGAGGTGCTAATTCACATTAGAGTTTCTAATTAGCACCTCTAACAATGATGTCTCTGTTAATTTGAAAAAAAATTATCATTTAGGTTATTAATTTACTAAATGAAAAATCACAGAAAAGAATAACTCTCATTTTTTAAATCACTCTACTCTTTACAAAAATCTGCTTTATAAGAGGCTGAGGCACTCTAACCAAGGCTGAAGCACAGTTTCAAAATACTGTGGATTAAAGAAAATGAAAATGTATCACCTCACACTATGTATCTCACCTCATACTCTCAAGGTGAGCAGCCCAGGCTGTCAGGCAGCAGGGAGCTGTATTCAAAGTGCTAACTCAGGTTCTTGCATCCCATTACTTTGCCAATCTGGTCTTCATCTGTGTAGCGGAAGTCAGGTCACAGGAAACAGGCTTATTCGTTGTAGGAAGTGGGAAAGGGACATGTGCTATGCCATGGCCTAGGTGCTAACATAGAACTTGTCTCTTTCATACACACTTTCCTAGGTAGAACTCAATCATTTATCCACATCGAGCTAAAAGGGAGGCTGGAAAATACCATTGGTAGTAAAACATTCAGGAGCCCAGCTGCACGTCCATTATACAGAAAGGGGAGATTGCATTTCTGTGGACAACTGGCAATCTCCACCGCAGCCCCTAGTTCCTACATTTAGTGTAGGAATCTACCTCCTACATCTACTTTGGTGAAGTTCATGATAGTTCTGTTAATATTTTTAAATATCCAAAAGTAGTATCAATAACTTGTTCTGGAAAAAAATAATAAAAATAGTGAGTGTAGAATACAGGATGGTGGAGGTGGACAAATAGACAATCTTATAAGCTCTCAAAGGTATTAGCTACCTTTTAGAGAGGTATTGGTCATTACTCGAATACAACATCCTTAATAGTGAAAGTAGGGGTGATACAGTCAATTATTTTTTATTTATTTATTTATTTTTCTTTATTAAATCATAGCTGTGTACATTTATGTGATCATGGGGCACCATACACTGATTTTATAGACAATTTGACATATTTTCATCACACTGGTTAACATAGCCTTCCTGGCATTTTCTTAGTTATTGTGTTAAGACATTTACATTCTACAGTTACTAAGTTTCACATATACCCTTGTAAGATGCACCACAGGTGTAATCGCACCAATCACCCTCCCTCTGCCCACCTCCCCCCTCCCTCCCCTTCCTCTCCCCCTTCCCCATGTGCTTAGGTTATAACTGTGTTATAGCTTTCATGTGAAATCCATAAATTAGATTCATAGTAGGGCTGAGTACATTGGATACTTTTTCTTCCATTCTTGAGATATTTTACTAAGAAGAATATGTTTCAGCTCCATCCATGTAAACATGAAAGAGGTAAAATCTCCATCTTTCTTTAAGGCTGCATAATATTCCATGGTGTACATATACCACAGTTTATTAATTCATTTGTGGATCGATGGGCACTTGGGCTTTTTCCATGACTTAGCAATTATGAATTGGGCTGCAATAAACACTCTGGTACAAATATCTTTGTTATTATATGGTTTTTGGTCTTCTGGGTAAATGCCTAGTAGAGGAATTATAGGATTGAATGGCAGATCTATTTTTAGATCTCTAAGTATTCTCCAAATATCTATCCAAAAGGAATGTATTAATTTGCATTCCCACCAGCATTGTAGAAGTGTTCCCTTTTCTCCACATCCACGCCAACATCTCTGGTCTTGGGATTTTGTGATACGGGCTAATCTCACTGGAGTAGTTTTGATTTGCATTTCTCTGATGATTAAAGATGATGAGCATTTTGCATATGTCTGTAGGCCGTGCACCTCTCTTCTTCAGAGAAGTTTCTCTTCAAGTCCCTTGCCCAGCCTGCGATGGGATCACTTGTTCTTTTCTCTCTTATATGTTTGAGTTCTCAGTGGATTCTGATTATTAAACCTTTGTTGGAGACATAATCTGCATATATTTTCGCCCATTCTGAGGTCTGTGTACTTGCTTTACTTACTGTGTTCTTGGCTGTGCAGAAGTTTTTAGTTTGATCAGGTCCCAGTAGTGTATTTTTGGAGCTGCTTCAATTACCTGGAGGGTCCTCCTCATGAAATATTTGCCCAGACTGATTTCTTCAAGAGTTTTCCCTGCACTCTCCTCTAGTATTTTTATAGTTTCATGTCTTAAGTTTAAATCTTT
>CAUYPK010132433.1:0-13903 GCA_963574355.1 Loris lydekkerianus
GGGAAAATGCCAGGAAGGCTATGTTGAATATTGGGATGAAAATGTGTCAAATGGTTTATGAAGCTAGTATATGATGCCCCATGATCATATCAATGTACACAGCTATGATTTAATAAAAAATAAATAAATAAATAAATAAATCCTAAAAAAAAAAAGAAGAAAAAAAAACATTATGAGTATATTTACATATGCTTATATATTACATAAAATTAAATTACCTAATGTGTTTATACATACACACACAGGTGAACACACACATTCACACACATATCCACCTATCCATTAGGTAATTCTTTCAAAAGGTTAAACAAATTTGCATCCCAATAACTGTACATAAGAAAGTGTCTGTCATTTCCTACCAACAAAACACATTGTGCTCTAAAGCATTGTGATAACTGCCAACCTTATAGGTGCATTTTGATTTCTGAGTGCAGTTTAAATTTGCGTAAATGAGATCGAAAATCTTTTTCTATTTTTTAGAGTCATTTGTATTTAAATTTCTATAAAGTGTTATCCATTTTATTATTGATTTGTGGGGGGGGGGTTATATTGAATTTTAAAATCCTTTATATTTCCAGTATAATTCTGTGTATGTACAATAGAATTCCATCTTGTGCTAAGTTTTATGTATCTTTTGTTTTCCTTTAAAATGGTCACTGATCTAGAGATATTTAGAAATAGTCACATTTATCAGTATTACTTTTATAAATTATGGATTTTGTACCATATTTTTAAGGTTTGTTTTTTTATTAACTTAAGTCCAGTGTCCATTTGTAGTTTGTTTTGTTGTGAATGTTAATAGTGGCATCAAATTTTATTTTTTATTTTCCTGCTAGTTGATCAGTATGACTAGGTGTATAATGCTCTCCTCTTTTTATCTGGCAGTTTAAAATCTCAGTAAGCATGCATCATTTTAATTTTTGTTACTTCACAGTAAATTTTAATGTGCTAATATTTTCAGTTCCACTAATAGTCTATCATTTTTTTACAGAATTTTTCTGACAATTTTTGAATGTTATTCACATAATGAAATGTTAGAAACTGACTCTTTCTCAAATTTATAATTTTATATTTTGGTATGTTACTGGAATCAGATAAATTAAAAATAATTTTAAAATTATGTTTATTCATATGTACTATATTTTACATATTATTGAAATAGAAATTATGCCTTTTTACCTAACACAAAAATCTCACCTCCAGTGGCTTTCTTCTATCTCCTCATCATTTTTTCTAAATATTTTTCTTTATCTTTTTTTTTTTATAAACTTACATATATGTACATTTTGACTCTGATTGTTCTCTTTCAGCTCGGTTCTTAGAAACCCTCTTGCTTACATTGCCTCTTTCTCAGCAACCTGGCAGGGATCGTATCTATATATTGAATCAGAAATCTTTATATAAAAGACAAAACTTTCAGGGATCATTTCTTTAGTCTGTTACCTAAAATTTTTATCTTCATATTCATCAGAATAAATGTGCTACATGCCCATTCATCGATTAATTAGCTGAAGCAGAGTGATATAATTCATTAATTATTTTATTGAGCTCTTATTATTTGCCATATACTGTCACTGATGGAAAAAAAAACCCTTTGAATAAAGGCTATGGGAAAACTAGACAATAAAATTGAATCATAAATGAAGCATGTTGGAAAAAGAAATGTATTATGTGGGAAATTAATGCAGTTGAGGAGTGCATAACCTTGGGGTGGGAGGCAATAACATTTTAAAGAAGTGAGAACTAGTCTCCTTAAGAAGGTGACAATAAAACAAAAATATAAGCAAGGTGTGTGGGTGGATCAGGTTCACAAACCTCATTAATCCTACAGAGAGGTAGAATTCTCTTTGTCCAAAGTTACAGAAGGAATGATAAAGTGAAATTAGCCCAGGTCCATGTACTTTGAATAAGAGGACTTCTGGTTCAGAGCATAATAGTTTGGCCCAGGAATTATTATAAAAGGTCTGACATGTATATTGTAATGTCATGTATGAAGGCACACATTTTTGGTCAGTAGATTTTTTTTAAATTTCAGATTAATGGGAGGGTATAGATGATTAGGTTACATTGTTTCCATATCTGAGGTAAAGTTCAAGTTGTCATTGAGCCCTTCATCTAAGGGATGTACTATATACCCCTACATTGTGCACATTAGGTAAGAGTTTACCAATCCCCCTCCCTCTTCCCTTTCCCCCTTTCTTCCTTTCTTATGTCCCCCATTTGAATATGCTTTTGTTTTTCTATTGTGTGGGCATGTCGCTCTTTTTCTATTGGTTTCATATTAGTATTGAAAACACTGACTACTTGCTTTTCCATTCGTGTGATACTTTACTAAGAAGAATGTGCTTCAGCTCCATGCAGGTAAAAAGGATGTGGAGGTAACACGTTTATACTGCAGGTAGGATTGCAAACTAAAGTAGTCTCTTTGGAAAGACATATGGAGAATCTTCAAAGAGCTAAAAGTAGACCTTCCATTTGATTCCACAATCCCAATACTAAGTATTTAACCAGAAGAAAAAAAGTCATTTTACTACAAGGACATTTGCACTAGATTTTTTTTTTATTGCAACTCAATTCACCATTGCCAAGACATGGAAGCAACCCAGGTGTCCCATCAACCCATGAATGCATGAATAATCTGTATTAATGTATAAATAATCCATGTATACCATGGAATACAATTCAGTCATAAAAAGATGGAGACTTCACATCTTTCATAGTTGATTTTTGACAAGAACATAATGGAGAAAGGACAATGTCACTGACAATTGTGTTGAGAAAATTGAATATCCGTCATGCAAAATAATACATTTGGATTCTTATCTCACACCATACATAAAAGTCTACTCAAAGTAGATTAAAAACTTAAATGTAATTCCTGGAATTATAAAACTACTAGAAAAAAACAAAGGAGAAGTATTCCAGAACATTTCTTTGGACAATAATTTATTTGGAAATGATCCCAAAAGCACAAGCAACAGAGGAAAAAAGTAAATGGTAGTGCATGAAGCCAAAAAGCTTCTGCAAAACCAAAGAAACAATTTACAGAGTGAAGAGGCAACCCATGGATTGGGAGAAAATATTCTCAACCTATACATCTATTTGATAAGGACCTAGTATCCAAAATATATAAATAACTCAACTCAAAGGAGAGAAAACAAATATCCAAATCAAATACACCAAGAACTTAGACCCTTTATAAAAGAACATACAAATAGCCAACAGATATATGAAAAACTGCTTATTATCACTGATTAAGAAAATTCAAATTAAGTCCATAATGAGGTATTGCCTCACAACTGTTACAAGGGAGGGCTATTATAAAAAAGAAAAACTGTAGCAAGTGTTGGTGAGGGTATGGAGGAAAGAGAACCCTGTGTACTCTTCATAGGGATAGAAGTTGATAAAGACATTATAGAAAGCAATATGGAGAGTTTCCTTAGGAAACTAAAAATAGAATTAACGAATGATCCAGTAATCCCACCTTAGAATATATATCCAAAAGGATTTATATCAATATACCAAAGAGAGATCTGCATTCTTACGTTCATTGCAGCATTATTCATGATAGCTAGGGTGGAAGCAGCCTAGGTGTTCATCCTGAGATGAATGATAAAGAAAATGTGGTGCATACACAATTGGAGAACACTCCGCCTCCATAAAAGGGGACAGCTTGTCATTAGCAATAACGTGAATCAACCTGAGGAATATAACCCAGGAACAGAAAGGCAAATATCACATGATCTCAACTATATCTGGAATCTGAAAAAAATTAAACTCATAGAGAGTAGAATAATGGTTACCAGAGACAGGAAGCAGGGGGATGTGAAAGGGAGATGTTAGTCAAAGGGTAAAGAATATCAGTCAGACAAGAGGAATAATTAGTAACCTATTATACTATAAAGTGACTGTAATAAATAATCATCCACTATATATTTCAAAATTGCTAAAAGAGGATTTTAAATTTTTCACCACAAAAATGATAGGTTTATGATGTAATACTTTGTTACTAAGGCTGATTTAATAATTGTATATTATAAATACACTGAAACATCATACTGTATCCCACAAATGTATACAATTACTGTCAATTAAAAATAAATTTGAAAAAAAAAATCTTGTGATGATTTTCGCTAGCAGAATACAACTTTTCAATAATTACCTGTCCCCCAAGGTGAGTAGCCCTTGCCAGCATTTTTCTCCCCTGGGCCTGAATCTTTTAGTTGGAAGATATTTGAAACCTCATTATTATTGGCCCTTTCACCAAGAGTTGTCCATACAAGACCTCATTCTGTTTTACTCTATAATTGTGTGACTGATCTGTCTTAGAATTGTAAGGGAAATTGATAAAGACTAGTATCAAAAAAATGCAGTATCTGGCCTCATGATTGAAATAGACTCTTTTATTCATTTTAAAGTTATTTGTACATATCTATGGAGTACAATATTATGTTTTGAAACATATGTACTTTGTGTAATGATCAAATAAGGATGGTTACCATATCTATCGCCTTAGATAGTTATCATTACTTGATAACAAGAACAATCAAACACTCCCTTTGGGCTATTTTGAAATCTATTATAGTCATCACTCAGATGAGGAGGGAGTTTGGTTCCAGGACCCCCAAGTATAATAAAGTTCACATGTGTTCAGCTCCTGCAGTCAGCCCTGTGGAACCCATGAATAAGTGGCCCATATAGGTCAAACCCATGTTGATCAAAGGGCACCTACATGTTACTGTTGACTCTACTTTTCCTTCTATATTGTGGAACAATGTGCCAAGAGACCATCACAGATGCAAATGATTGTGGTCCCTTAGAGCCACTTCAAGTTCAATATTACCACAGGAATTGAAACTAAAATTTAAAAGAAAAGATACAGGTGTTTTTAAAAGTTCAGCATGGTATTCCTTGGAGGTAGTGGTTGTGATACAGGTTTCATTTGCTAGACTTTCAGGTATTTACCCCAAGCTCACTCTACTTGAGTGGCCAAGGGATGTGGACACTTGTACTTGAGAAAATCTTTCTCTGCAAGGCATCTGCATTGAGAATAAAGTCCAGATTCATTGCTCTGCCCAGGCCCTGGCTCACCTCTGATCTGCGTCCTCTCCTCTGTGCTCACAATCTCTTGCTGCTCTCTTTCCTCAGTCTTTCTAGGGTTCTGGGTTTCAACCTTGGGGTGAACATGGCCAACTCCATAACCATGTCAGAGTGGCTGCTCTGACTACTCTGTGTGGTGAATCATGTGCATCTCTGATGTCATCACTGCCAAGCATGACCATGTCACATGTTCTTACATATTCATTCTCACACCAGCACCTAGCTCCACAAGGGCAAAGACTGCACCTATGTGTTCATCCCATCACTCACAGTGATAAGAACCATGTCATATAGGAAGGTTATAGTGCTTGCCTTGAATTAATAAGGAGTAAATGGAGGTGAATGGACTCCAGCAACCTCCCAGTTGCACTTGCCTGGTGGAAATTCTGGAGGTTATTTTTTTAACTTGATCTTGTCGCTTAACAATCTAATGGGTTAGCTTGCTGTTGTTGGTTGTTTTTGTTGAACAAAGACTAATTAATTTGTTTAATTTCTCTAGGATATGCTACAATATATTATACTTTTCACTATATGAAGAATCACATCATTGGTGATTTTCAAGATCAATTTATGTAGAATGTATAAAAGGCCAAAACCAAAATGCAAAAACTTACCCTGAAGGTCATAGTCAAAGCAGAAAAATTTACATATTTTTTAAATTCAAGAAGATACTAGTAGAAAATAATGAATGAAATGTATGTATGCTAGATGGAGAAATCTGGGTCCCAATTCATCACTCATTTGAATAAATAAAAGCAAACTCTAAGCAGTGAACCCTTAAAATGTAGGAAAGTATCTTCTTCTATTTTTATTTTCCCCTGGGTCTGTCATGTAGCATGTTCACAATTTCTCTGAACTTGTGTCACATAGGCACAAGAACATACCACAAACACATGCCCCAGCAATGCTTGCCATAGCACTCCTTACTTCTGTGGGGCACCCAGATCAAAACAAGAGGCTCTTGTTCATGCAGATTCAGGGGAACATGGAGAATCAGAGCCTTAGCTCTGATGCAAAGAAAACTGGCTTCCAAATTGAGTGTTTCCCTTCCAACCTTCATGTAAGGCAGTTTTGTTTTTCTTTTCAGTTTTAAATTAGTTTGTTGTTTTGTCTCACCAAACTTCAAATGCTTACTCCACATGGAACAAATATCAGACATAGTGTTGTGGTGAAGAATGACTTATATATGCAAAGGAAGCATTTACGGTTAGTAAATATTAGCTAGAATTATCATCCTAATGATTATAATGATTGCAATATTCTATAATATGAGCTTCAATTTAGAAGGAGACATATATATAAATAAATGTTAATTAAAGATGTTGTTACAAGTACTATAGGAGTAGAGGTATGGGGGAAGGAGATAGCTATAGATGAAGATGGGACGTGAATTTTTTTAAGTTATGATGACTTGTTATGTTGCCCAGGCTGGACTCAAACTCATGGACTCATGCATTTTTCCTACCTTAGTCACTGGAACTACAGATGTTCACTACCATGGCTGGTTTGATCTGAATTTGAGTTATGTCTTACTGGACAGGTACAACTCAGGAAGTCATAAGATATATGGAAAAGAATTTTCAGGAGTGCAAAATGGTCTGAGGTAAGACTCTAGGTGAATAGAGGACTGACTGTAGGGTTGGATGAATGTACATTATATGTTGACTGAGGTCTAGAGAAACTGAAGCACAAAGTTTATGAATTGGGTGATAGAAACAGAAAAACATATAATGTACATTTAAAAAGCATTCAAATATAAACTTAAGGTTGCAAAATTTTGTGAACACAATAGAAAATCACAGTTTGTGGAATGACTAGATCAAATTTATATTTTTGGGAAATTATTACAGGCATACATATATTTTGGTTATGTAATTTGCTATTGTACATTTTATGTTGAAGTTGTAAGTGTCCTTATCACCCAGAATGCTAGAATGTGTGCATTTTATCCATTAGGTATGAATTAACCCACATCTTTTCCCTTCTTCCACCTACTTGATTCCTGAAATGTATTACTTTCATACATGCACTTAATTGTTTATAACTAATTCCAATTTTGCATTGAGTACATGCAATGTTTGCTTTTTCATTCTTCCAAAGCTTCACTTAAGGGAATGGTCTCCAGTTCCATTCACATTGTTGCAAAAGATAATAACTAAATTTTTATGGCTGAGTAGTACTCCATGGTAGAGTATATACCACATTTTATTAACCCATTGATAGATACTTGGGTTATTTTCACATCTTTGTGATTGTGAATTTTGCTGTTATAAACTCAAACATTTAAACTCAAAGTTTAAAGCAAGTGTCAGTGTCCTTTTTATAAAATGACATTTTTTCCTTTGGGCAAGTGCCTAGTAGTGGGATTGTTAGATCAAATTTTAGGTGTACTTTTAATTCTTTAGGGGATCTTCATACTACTTTTCATAGAGATTGTACTAGTTTGCCATCCCACCAAAATTGTGTGAATGTAGCTTTCTCTCCACTTTCATCCCAGTGCTTGCTGTTGGGACTTTTTTGATAAATGTCATTCTCACTGGTGTTAGGTGAATTCTCATTGTGGTTTTGGTCTGAATTTCCTGACAATTAGATTTGATGATTTTTTTTTTTTTTTCCGTGTGTTTCTTGGCCATTAGACTACCTTCATTTGAAAACTGTTCTTGTCTTTTTCCCACTTACTAATGAGGTTGTTTAATATTTTTCTTGCTGGTTTGCCTAAGTTCTTTCTAGATTCTCATTTTCAGCCCTTCATCGGATGTATAGAATGCAAATATTTTCTCCATTTCTTTAGATATCTACTCTACTGATTGTGAGCTTTGCTATCCAAAACCTTTTCAATTTGATCAGGTCCCATTTTAAAATTTTTGTTGTGGCTGTGAGAGTTTATGGGATATTCTTCATAAGTTCTTTCCCTAGGCCAATATGTATAAGATTTTTTCCAACATTCTCTTCTAGAATTCTTATAGTTTCCTGCCTTAAGAATTAAGTCTTTTATCCATTGTGAGATAATTTTTTGTGAACAGTGAAAAGTATAAATCCTGTTTCAGTCTTTTACATGTGAATATCCATTTTTCTTAGCACCATTTATCAAATGAGGATTCTTTTCACTATTATATATTTTTATCTTCTTTTGTCAAAAATCAGATGGGAATAGGAAGACAGTTTCATCTGTGAGTTCTCTGATCAGATCAATGGGTCTATTTCTCTGTTTTTGTGCTACTAACATTCTGTTTTGGTTACGGTAGCCCTGTAGAATAGTTTGAACTCTGGTAAAGTGATGCTGTCCACTTTGTTCTTATTATGTAAAGTTGTATAAGCTAGTCAGAGTCTTTCCTAGTTCCATATGAAGTATAAAAGTATCTTTTCTAGATAGGTGAAAAATGGCATGATTATTTTCATAGGGATCACATTAAATTTGTAAATAACTTTGGATAGTATAACCATTTTATCAATGTTTATTCTATTAATCCATGAGCATGGTATGTTTTTCCATCCGTTGTTTACATCATCTGTGATTTCCTTCCTCAGTGTGTTACGGTTTTCTCTATACAAATCTTTCACTTCTTTGTTAAATATATTCCATAGGATATGTTTTATGTTTGAAATGTACTGAATTCATAAAAACACTTGAAAAAGTATTAAGAGGCCAGAGGAAAAAAATTGAAAGCCTGAACTGGGGAAACAAATGCAAGGGTTAGACTTCTCTGAGACTTCAACTTTTTTCTATAAGCACTACACAAGCACATATATGGATAGACTTGAAGTAATTTAAGTTTATTAATAACAGTAATAAAACCTTTGTTAAACACATTAGACATATTAGCATATAGCTTCAATGTGTACAAGGTCATATTTGTATTTTACATGTGATAGCTGAAACCTTTAAACCCCTGTTTCCAGGTTGTATGCTGTGTTTTATAGTCTCCTATTCATTTGTCTCCTTGCCTTTAAGTAAATGGCTTATGTAAGTACAAATAACAGAATTAAATTCATTTAAATATGTAGTTTTTAACTGGAATGTATGATAGAAATGAAAGTTGATTATCCCCATATCCTTATTCAGGTTATTTAATCACAATATTTTTATTAAAATAAGAAAAATCCTAAATTAAATGAGCTGTCTGTGCACAGTTTTGTTAAAGGATAAAATGGACTCCAGATTTCAATTATGGTCTAGATTCCCAGGCTAAAAATAAGCAGAACAAAGAAGTAAACTCACAAATACCATTTTAGCAGGCATATTTTACTTGCTACTTCTCATCTCATCGTCAATATTGTACATACTAAAACGTATTTTTATACACTATGAACACACATAAATGTAACTCCTGAAAACACTTTAGTGAATGCTCAAAGCTATGCTGTCTAAATATGTAGACACTGGCCCCATGTAGCTATTGGGCATTTGAAATATATATTGTCCAAATTTCAGAGTACTTTAAGTATAAAACAAACACAAGACTTTGAAGTCTTAGAATTAAAACAAAGGAAAGGATTACACTAATAATTTTATGTTGGCTCAGCGCCTGTAGCTCAGCGGTTAGGGTGCCAGCCACATATACCAGAGCTAGTGGTTTCAAACCCAGCCTGGGCCTGTCAAACAACAATGACAACTACAACCAAAAAATAGCCAGGCATTGTGGCAGGCACCTGTATTCCCAACTACTTGGGAGCCTGAGCCAAGAGAATCGTGCAAGTCCAGAGTTTGAGGTTGCTGTGAGTTGTGAGGCCATGACACTCTGCCAATGACAACATAGTGAGATTCTGTCTCAAAAAATAATAATAATAATAATTTTATGTTAATTGTAGGAGAAATTATGTCAATATGAGCACAATTATTATAGTAATACTATAGCAGTATACATACCAACATATAAAATAATAACTATGTATTAATATTAATGTTAATATTTATGATAATGTTTTGATTTCAAGAAATATATAATTTAAGTTAATTTTACTGCACAAGTGTGTCTACTGGAAATTTCTAACTTTTCTTTCCATTCGACAACACTGTTCCAGGATATTCAAATCAACACATAAGAGGGACTTATAGAAAGGGAAGTAGGAACAGCCATGATCATTCTTTTGTGAAAGAGAATTTCCCAAACACTCTTGTCATGGCCCCTAGGACTTCCTTATTGCTCAGGCTATATAGATAATAGGATTGAGCATGGGAGTGAGGATGGTGTAGAAGACTGCCAGGATCTTATCTTCTGCTGGTGAGCAGAGATTCTTAGGCCCAAGATAGGTGTAGACAAAAGGTGCATAATAAAAGGTCACTACAGTCAAATGTGTTGAACAAGTGGTAAAGGCCTTTTTTCTTCCATCCTTCAAACGTATGTGGTAGATAGCAAATAGGACTCGGCCATAGAAAGCAGTGATGCACAGGAAGGGAAAAAGGAGGAGGATTGTGCTCACAAAAACCATGTCTTCATGAACCCAAGTGTCTGTACAGGAAAGAGACAGCATGGCTGGGACATCACAGAAGAAATGATCAAAGGCCCTAGACCTACCATAAGGAATATGGAGGTTGTAGACTGTGTGTGCCAAGGAGTTGATGGATGACAATGTCCAAGAGCCTATGATCATCTTCATACACATCATTTTACTCATGCTGATGGGATAATGGAGGGAGTGGCAGATGGCCACATAACGGTCATAGGCGATGGACACCAGGAGTAAGCCTTCAGAACCACCCATGGTCAGGAAGAAGAAGCACTGCAAACCACATACCAGGAATGAGATGCCTTTCTGGCCAGAAAGAACGTTGAAAGCCATCTTAGGGACAGTGGTAGAGATGTACAACAGGTCAGTGAAGGAGAGCTGGCTGAGTAGAAAGTACATGGGAGTGTGGAGTCGGAGATCCACACATTTGAGGTGAATCATGGTCAAGTTACCCACTGCAGCAAGGAAGAATATGAAGATGACAAGGAATACGAGAAGAAGGCCAGTTTGATCTGGGGGAAACAACCCCAATAAAATGAAGTCACTTGAAGTGTGATTCCATTTCTCCATAAAAACTTACTGCTTGAACTTCCTTAAAAGAAAAATAAACACAAAACATGAAATGAAATGGAACAAGAGAATAAAAGGAAACTTATTTATTATAGAATGTACTAGGCTTTTTTTTTTCCTCTAACACTAAAGTTTTTGTTGAGTGGGTTTCAGTATCTGAATTGAATGTTCCCTTTCTGACGGTGACTGGTAACCATCTCAGTAACTCAAATAAGTGTGTACTTTTGGAAAGCACAGATAAATAAGACAACTGAATCATTTATTCATACCTATCTCTTGGTTAGACAAACCACTCATGAGTTAGCAACAAGTCACAGGATCTGAGAAGACAGCACATGGAGATTAGAAAGGATAGTTTGCTCCTCCTGTAGTTTTTTATACTGCAAATTGCAGCAGAGACCAGCAGTTGCAATGCTGTTAAACTAGATTAGTATATCTGAAGACTAGGACAGTCTTTGTTTATAGCTTCCATATGTCTTCAAGTTTAATCAAATCAAACAACATAATTAAAGTTAAATGTTAATGACTTAGAATAAAGAAATAAAAAGGGGAGAAAATAAAAAAATTCACTTTTCTGGAAAAATTTTCTAACTTTTTATGCCCAAGTCATTTCTTGTGAATTTTTATTTCTAATTCAACTGTTTGAAGCTTCTTTTTTGTTATTTTTATGTCACCTTATTCTGGCAAGCTGAAGCCTTCAGTTGTTATTCCAAATATGCATAATGGTGATCGTGCCATCTATTTGATTTCTAATATATGTTTTATTCTTCCTTTACCTAGTCTTGGTATGACCTTTCCTGTTTTATGTGTGTTCTTGTGTTTGAATAAACACTGATGCCACATTCCATACAGTACATTGATTTGGGTCATCATCTTAGCTTATTGATTTCTCACCAGCGAAAAGAAGCAATTAATAGTTTGTTGCAATTACTTGTATTCAGTAAATCAGATAACCTGTTACTTCATACAGTCTTTGGAAATATAAATAAAAATTTGAAAGAAAACTTACCAGAGAGAAATGAGAATGCATTTTAAACTGACTAATTAATAAACACTAGCTATGAAAAGTGCAAAAGTTGGAACAAGACAAGTGCACAGTATGATTGGACACAGATCCCAGAGTGGATCACAGGTGTCCTGTGCTGCTTATAACATTATAAAAATAAAAACAGATAACATAACAGAAAAAAATAAAGCATACATTTATGATCATTATGATATATTTATTCTCTCAAAGAGTACTCAGTAAGTTTCTGTTTAATACCAGGGCTGCTCAGTACTGCCATGCTCTGGTGATTCTACAAGCTGTATTTAAAATGTAGTGGGTGATGCAAACAACAAACAATTCATTCATGCAACAATGAATTCAAACATACAAACTGATGCTGTTTAGTGATTAATACTATAAATAAAGATAAAGGGAAAGACAGACATGATTAGAGCCATACCAGAAGCTACTATATGGAGACAGTCTGTTTAAAAAATATCCTACTCAGAATAAACAGAAGTGTCAGGTCCTAAAATGGAAATTTGTAATATTTAGTCTATCAGAACATTAATAATGATAGAATCATTTCTGAAGCACAAGACAATATTTGTGTAGGAAAGGACTAAAATTTTGTTCTGGATGAGAAGACTCACCAGCAAGTGTGGCAGGATCTTAGTTATGTGTTTAGAACTCACACAGGTGAGTGGAGAATTGTGAGGCAATACAGTAAATGGAGGAGATGGATTAGGAAGGAGTCAAAGAATCTGGAGATTGTTCCAGTTTTAAAAGAGAAAGGCATGCATCCTGGCCACCCCCTGAGGCCTGGAAATATCAGGACAATTGGTTACTCATTTGAGGAAAAAGTGATACATGACCAACCATTCTGTGTCTATTGCATTGCACAGTGACTACTGCATGGGAGGCTCTTAACATACCTACCTGATGAAGTGAACCAAGTATCTGCCTTAGAATAAATTAGTATTGTTGTTCATACTGATAAAATGTGGCCAGACTATTTCAGACATTAGTGTTTAGCCTGGAAATTAGAAGAGGCTCTTGGGATATCTTCTTCTTTCCTTTGTTGAGTCCTATTCAAGAAAAGAAAGGCATCATCAGCCTCTCAGTAAGTAGGTTTCTAATAACATGCACTGAGCAAGCAGAGTTGGCTCCACATCTGTGTATTCTATGGGCCAGTCATTTTGAAGGGGAGATACATGTTTGCATTTTAATGTCCTGCTACACAGAGTAGAGCTCAGTGTCATAAAAATTGTTTGGTGGTGGGGGAGGGTGGAGACAAGATGGCTGACTGAAACCAGCTTTCCACAGAGACTCCCTTTCAGAAGGAGAATTAAAGGACAAAAGTTTAGCAAGTAACCTGGTGGATTTGAGCAGCACCAAGAGAGAATGTTGAAGAACGCACATCAACCCCGCTGAGGTGAGCTGCGACCACACTGAAACAAACAAAAGGTACAAAATCCATCACCAAGAAGATGGGAGTCCCCTCCCCCATAAGAACAGTGTGGACTGCCCCAGTTCAAAGGTCCTCCCACTACACTCCATGAGAGAGACCCTCTAAAAACTGGACTCACCTCCCCTACTAGGGTGCCATGGTGTAGGGTGCTATATTCTCTTTTTTTTCCATTTTTTTTTTTTTTTATTAAATCATAGCTGTGTACATTGATATGATCATGGGGTATCATACACTAGCTTCATAAACCGTCTGACACATTTTCATCACACTGGTTGACATAGACTTTCTGGCGTTTTTTAAGCTATTGTGCTAAGACATTTACATTC
>CAUYPK010132434.1:0-15595 GCA_963574355.1 Loris lydekkerianus
CCCACTTTATCAAAAATGTTCCCAAACCCTTTGTGTACACCCAAAAAAAATTTTAATGTCTAATTTTTTTGCAACTGTGTGAAAATTAAAAAAAAAAAAAAAAAAAAAAAAAAAAAAAGCAGAAAAAGAGTACATCAACAAACTCAGGAACCATCTTACAAAATTGGAAAAAGAAGAACAATCTAATCCAAAATCCAGAAGAAGAAAAGAAATAACCAAAATTAAATCAGAGATTAAGGAAATTGAAAACTAAAGAATCATTCAGAAAATTAACATAACAAAAAGTTGGTTTTTCAAAAAAATAAATGAAATTGATAAGCCTTTGGCCAGATTAACTAGAAACAGAAAAGTAAAATCTCTAATAACCTCAATCAGAAATGATAAAGGGGAAATAACAACAGATGCCACAGAGATACAAGAGATCATCTCTGAGTACTACAAGAAACTCTATGCCCAGAAATATGATAATGTGGAGGAAATGGATCAATACCAGGAATTATATCCTAGACTTAATCAGGAAGAAATAGATCTCTTGAACAGAACAATTTCAAGAACTGAGATTTAAGAAACAATAAAAAAACTCTTCCAACAAAAAAAATGCCCTGGTCCACATAGCTTCACACCAGAATTCTATCAAACTTTCAAAGAAGAGCTTATACCCATACTACAGAAATTATTCCAAAAAATTGAGGAGGAAGGAATCTTCCCCAACACATTCTATGAAGCAAACATCACCCTAATACAAAAACCAGGAAAAGACCCAAAAAGGAGAATTTCAGGCCAATTTCACTAATGAATATAGATGCAAAAATTCTCAATAAAATCATAGCCAAAAGATTATAGCTACACATTACAAAAACCATTCATCACAGGCTTGGAGCCCATAGCACAGTGGTTACAGCACCAGCTATATACACTAAGGCTGGTGGGTTCAAACCCAGCCCAGGCCAGCTTAAACAACAATGCAACTGCAACAAAAATAAAACAGCCAGTGTTGTGGTGGGCACCTGTAGTCGCAGCTATTTGGGAGGCTGAGGCAAGAGAATCTCTTAAGCCCAAGAATTTGAGGTTGCTGGGAGCTGTGATACCACAGCACTCTATCTAGGATGACAGCTTGAGACTCTGTCTCAGAAAACAAATAAATGGTGTTGGGAGAATTGGATAACCATATGTAAAAGATGGAAACTGAACCCACACATCTCGCCACTTATAAAAATTGATTTAATATGTGTAAAAGATTTAAATCTAAAGCATGAAACAATAAAAATCCTCAAAAAGGTGTGGGAAAAACATTTGAAGATATCTGCCTGGAGATATTTTTCTGATAATTATGATAATTTTATGAAGACTTCCATGGCATTTGCAGCAACAACAAAAATAAACAAATGGGACTCAAACTGAAAGCTTCTGTACAGCTAGGGAAACAACAATCAAAGCAAAAGACAACCTTCAGAATGGGAAAAGATATTTGCATATTATGAATTGGACAAAAACTTGATAACTAGGATCTATAGAGAACTGAAATTAATCAACAAAAAAATCCAACAATCCCATCTATCACTGGACAAAAGACATGAATAGAACCTTCTCTAAAGAAGACAGATGAATGGCTAACAAACATGAAAAAATGCTCATCATCCCTAATCATCAGAGAAATGCAAATCAAAACCACCCTAAAATATTACCCAATCCCAGTGAGAATGGCCCACATCACAAAATCTCAAAGGTACAGATGCTGCCTGGATATAGAGAGAAGGGAACATTTTTACATTGCTGGTGGGACCACAAACTAATACAACTTTTTTGGAAGGAAGTATGGAGTCCTCAAAGAACTCAAATTAGACCTCTCATTTGGATCCTGCAATCCCATTACTAGGCATCTAGCCAGAAGAAAAAAAATCCTTTTATCATAAGGCATTTGCACTAGACTATTTATCACACCTCAATTTACAATTACCAAAATATGGAAACAGCCTCCAACTCAGGAATGAATTAGCAAGCTGTGGTATATGTATACCATGGAACACTATTCAGCCACTAAAGAAGATGGAGACTTTATATCTTTTGTATTGACCCGAGTGGAAGTAGAACACATTCTTCTTAGTAAAGCATCACAAGAACGGAGAATCAAGAATCCAATGTACTCAATTCTAATATGAAGGCAGTAGATGAGGTAATACAAGGTGGGGAAGTAAGAGAAGGAGTAAGTGGGGAGAGGAGAGGAGGGAAGGGAATGGCACACCTCTAGAGGGCATAACACAATTATAAGAGGGACTTTAATCTAACAAATGCAATCAGTGTAACCTGATTGTTTATATCTTCAATGAATCCCAAACAATGAAAAAATAATATAAGAAAACAATAAAATAAAATAAAATAATTTTAAAAATGCATAGCATCATCAGTAATCTTTACATCCTAAAGCTTTGTAGACTAACAGCCTGTTGCTTGGCATGAGTGACACCATCATGAAGCAAAACTGCTGCGGTTACCAATATTTGACCTACATACCAACATGTTCTGCAGCCAGGTCTTTAAACAATGCCTGTAACATAGATAGCCTTCATAAAGATGTTTATCTAACCTCTCTAGTGGTCTTGAGTTTCAGCAAGGCAAGTGTGAGACATTACCAATTGCGTGTCTTTATCCTAAAATCTTGCTGCATAAAGTATACTTTTTTGGAAATTGAGTACAGGGATCCACTTGCCTGAAACGTTGCCTCTGTTCATAGGTCCCTATTAAATATTTCCAAGGAAGTGGAGTTTTCAACCTCTTTTTTTGGCCTTTACAGGTAGGTTTGCATACACCTGCTCACCACCACCCTCCACAGCTTCTCAGCCTAAGGCTAGAAACTAGCTGACAGGAACATTCAATGTTACTCTTGATAGCTACCAGCTCATATGAAGACATATAGCTCGAATGAACCTACCAGCTCATATCAGGACACAAATCCCTTCTGAAATCCCTCCAAAATACCTCTAGATTTCCAAATATTGTCTGGCATCAGTGAATTATTCCAAGCTACCACCATTCCCAGCTCTTGCCTTACTGAGCACCCCTGATCCCGAAAGTCTTTATTCTAGAAAGTCTTCATCCATCATCACAGATCAGCAGCCAGGTAGTTCACCCGGCCACAGTGACTCTCTCCGTCCTCACAGTGACAGTCTCTTGCAAATGAGAACAACTCCTGCCTACATACTACTCTCTGCTAGTATGATACCTATTTAACAATAGATTTATTTTATAAATACAGCCAGACACAGTTATAGAAACTGATTTCTTTCTTTCTTTTTTTTTTTATTTGTTTGTTTGTTTTTGAGACAGGGTCTTACTCTGTTGCCTTCACTAGAGTACAGATGCAGTCATTGCTCACTATAACCTCAAACATCTAGGCTCAAGCTATAGTCCTGTCTCAGCCTCCGAAGTAGCTGAGACTACAACATGTGACTCCATGTCCAGATAATTTTTCTATTTTTTGTGGAGATGAAAGTCTCACTTTTTCTGAGGCTGGTCTCAAACTCCTGACCTCAAGCAATCCTCCTAGAGTACTAGCATTATACCAGGGTGGGACTGATAATACTACATATAATGATGAAACCTTTTAAATTATTTTAAATATTTCTAACTGCAAATCTAAAATTTCTAATTTATGTCAGTAATTCGTGTTGTTTTACAAAATTTTTACATTCAAAAAAATTCATAGAATAAAAGTAAAAATCATTTGCAAAACAGATCAACCAGAAGTATATGTCTCTAGATTTAGATATACATGTACATATACATATAAACACACACTACTATTGCAAATATTTCATTAAAATGGAATCACGCCAGGCATGGTGGGTCACTCCTATAATCCTAGCATATTGGGAGCTGAGATGGGTGGATTGCCTGAGCTCACGGGTTTGAGACCAGCCTAAGCCTGACGAGACCCCATCTCGTCTAAAAATAGCCGAACATTGTGGTGGGCACCCGTAGTCCCCCAAACTACTTGGAAGGCTGGGGCAAGAAAATCTCTTGAGCCTAGGAGTTTGAGGTTGCTGTGAGCTATGACACCACAGCATTGTACCAAGGGCGACAAAGTGAGACTCTGTCTCAAAAAATAAAAAAAATAAAATGGAATCATGTTGCATATGACATCATAAGCTCCTTTTTTCCTTTATAATATATTGTGATTAATTTTTCATTTCATTTAGTATTCTTCTATACCAAAATTTCAATCCTGCATAGTAAATCTTTATATAAATGTACCATAAGATATTTGATCACCTATCTATTGATTATTATTATTCAGTCTTAGTTTTTCTTTCTTTTTTTTTTTTTAGAGACAGAGTCTCACTTTATCGCCCTTGGTAGAGTGCTGTGGTGTCACAGCTCACAGCACCTCCAACTCCTGGGCTTAGGCGACTCTCTTGCCTCAGTCTCCCGAGTAGCTGGAACTACAGGTACCCTCCACAATGCCTGGCTATTGTTTTTATTGTTGTTACAGTTTGGCCAGGGCTGGGCTTGCACCTGCCACCCTCGGTATATGGGGCCAGCACCGAACCCACTGAGCCACAGGCACTGCTCCAATCCTAGTTTTTCCTTATTAAAAATAACACTATTGGCAGCCCCTACCAAGGGCGATGAAGTGAGACTCTGTCTCTTAAAAAAAAAAAACCAAAAAACTCTATGATAAAGTTTTTTTCTGTAACTTTGTTTTTTTTTTTTTTAATTTCCTAAAAATAAATGCCCAGAAGGAGGATATCTCTCTAGATTTAGATATACATTTAGAAGTAAAAGAATGAATCATTGTAAGGCTTCTAAAACATATTGTGAAATTATCCACTAAAAATTTCATGCAAATTTACATGCTTATAAGCAATTTATAAAAGTTTATGCAATTTTATCATTTACCTTAATTTTTCATTTATAAGTAACAAATGGTAATTATTTTTAATCTTACTTCTTTGATTATTACAGAATCTGAATATTATTTCATCTATTTAATAGCTATTTGCATATCTCTATAAAGAGCTTTTGCTGTGCTCGCTTTGGCAGCACATATACTAAAATTGGAACGATACAGAGAAGATTAGCATGGCCCCCACTCAAGGATGACGCGCAAATTCGTGAAGCGTTCCATATTTAAAAAAAAAAAAAAAAAGCTTTTGCTTACTTTTCTTAGTTTTTTCCTACCACTTCATAATATCTATTTGTTATTTAAAATACTTTGTTGTATATACTGAAAACATTTTTCCTAACTTGTTACTTGCATTTTAATTTGTATATAGTAATTTTTAGCATGCAAATTGGGAGATACGCATGTAGTCTTAATTTTCCTTTGTGTTTTTATTCCTTTGTTCTAAAATGTTTTATCTTCACAAGATTGTTTATAGAGGGTTCTCCTTCTTTTTCTCTTTCATACTTAATTCTCTAATGAATCTGGAACATGTTTGTATCTTATGAGATAGGATTTTATTCTATTTTTTTTCCAAAGATACCAAGTGTCTGAGTGCCATGATGACAGACAGTTCAAGAACTTCGAAGTTGGTTTTCTCCACAAACATACCTGGCTTATCACTTTTTCTCAGGGCGTATTTTGGTAAGTCAATTATATCACAAACTAAACATACAGACTAATGTACTAATAAATCTCCATGAATTATTTTGACAAAATAATAACAGGAAATCATATTTTACACTTTATATACATATGCAGGCAGCCACTATTAGCCATTAAACTGCTTTAATTTCTCTTTAATAATTATCACTATCTAAAGTAATACTATCATGGGACTATGCACATATTTTTTATTTTTCTTACTAGAACATAAGCTCCATGAGGGCAGGGATTTGTGAGTCTAGCATGCAGGAATTTCAAAATAGATGTTTACTGAATGTATTATTTATTTGATCAACTTTCTAGAGATTGAACCTGTTACTAAAGAGCTGATTCTTTTTTTCCTTCTTTTTCTTTTTGGGACAGAGTCCTACTCTGTAGCCCGTGTTGTCATCATAGCTCATAGCAACTTTGAACTCTATGGTTCAAGCATTCCTCCTGCCTTAGCTTCCCAAGTAGCTGAGACTATAGGCACACATCACCACACTGGACTAATTTTTCTGTTTTCCTTTTTTTTTTTTTTTTTAAAGACGTGAGTCTCACTTTTGCTCAGGCTGTTCTGGAACTCCTGAGCTCAAGCAATCTACCCATCTCGGCCTCCCAGAGAGCTACAATTGCAGGTATCAACTACCGTCCCCTGCCAAGAGACCTGGGGTAGAGATTTTGGAGAACTGAAGGTCTTTTGTCTGCTGTTTGCCTACTCATAAGTCTAAAAATGCCTGTAGACATTTACTTCCATCACCATAAAGATGTTTGCATGTAGTGTGAAGATATCAATATTTTTGGATATTGATTCAGTATTCACATAGCTAATTTGCCTCCCAAGCATTACCTATGAGATGCAGGAGTATTATAATTAGTAACTATTGGTGTGCTACCTATTTGCAGCAAAAAGGAAAAAATAAAGAAAAGACAACACAATATTGTTACATGTTGTAAATAACTTATGCAACCAAAAATAAGGCATAAATGTGTTGACCAAGACAAATTATTATAAACTATCTCAAGCTTCAAATATGTTCAGAAGTATAACTTATTTATTAAAATAAATACTTAATAACGCAATGCCAATTGAAGAGAAGACACCTTTACGGCAGACAGACCATTTTTCTAGAATCATGTCATGTAGGAAATTATCTTAATATCACATGGCCTCCAAGTCCGCTGCCAGGCAAGCTATCACAGAGGTCATGAGAAAAAAAGACTCTCATGCCAAATTGAGTTACTTACACCACACAGTGTACTAAATCAACTTAAAACACACAGTGATAAGCAGGAAGAAATAAATGAGGTGTATTAACATTCTTAAGATTGGATACGAATGACATGATTGGGCCACACTGCCTGAATCCTGGGGTCTGTATTCCTGCCATCTGTCTCTTTGCTCCTCCATCAGCCTTCCCTGCTCATGGTGTGGTTAAAAGAACCAGAACTGAGGTTCAAGCAAAGGAGCCTGTATGTGGAAGGTTACCTAAGCCACTTGCTCTATTAGAAAATGGAAAGACAGGTACACCTGTGCTGGCCACAAGTGCTTCAAATATATGTAATGCCTCCTGATTATTAGATGTCTCTTGAACTTTCCAGCTCTTGTAACATGCAGCTACATTTAACATGTACATGCTTTTCTTACTAACCACTTATCACTATGTGATGCATCTTAGCTCATTCATCCTCTTTGTTTTCTTTTCTTCTATAACAGTTCTAAATATTTCAAACAATTTAGATGCAACAAAGGGTGCATTACAAGTCTCTAACACTATTCTCGGTTAGATCTGCTGCTGTCTTACCAAACCTTTATAACTCTTCCTGAATTTCAACTTGGCATCAAAGTCCTTCAGAAAGTTTGGCCTTGACTTTTGGTTTTTATTTATTTCTCCATGCAGTGAATAGCTCTGATTCTTACTATTTTTAAGGTAATAATAAAAGGAAAAGGTTGTTTACTGATTTACATTTTTCTCTCACTTCTATGATCTGTATTTTCTCCACCACTTAGATTTGTACTAAAACTCCTTTACTTGGGAAAAAATAAATAAATAAATAAACTCCTTTACTTAGAAGGTAGTTTTTTTTATTTCGCCTTGCTCTTCTTAATTTGCTAAAAAAAAAAATAATAATAAATAAATAAATATATAAATAAAGGAAAAAGAAACTGTCAAAGTAGACTCTCTTTGGCTGTGTTTATTTGAAGGTCTCAGCCTCAGGCATATCATTAGGTCCAAAAAGTGTTTTCACTCACCTTTCTTTTCCCTCTCTGGAGATTTTTTTTGGACAGCCCTGCCACAAAATTTCTGAATTTCCACAATAGGCATCCACAAGATAACACTGCCTTTCTTTCCTTCCCTGGGACTCCTAACAGATACATTAGAGGCCCAGGACCATTCTGTTTTAGCACTGAAAATCCTATGCCCCAAGAAATCCCTCAGTAAGAGAGCCAGGAGAGGCTTGGAAGAGGAGGTAATATTTGGAAACAGGTTTGAAAATGAGTGGAGTAAATGAACTGGAGCAACAGGGGTGACACACTCCAGGGTTGCAGAGGCGGGACTGTGTAAGTAGGATGCGAAAGAGAGTGGGTCTGCAAGCTTGACTGGGTCAACTGGCGGAGGACTGGGAGATAAGGCTGGAAAATTAGGTTGGGACCAGATTATAGAAGGTCTTAAATGCCAGGCTAAGCAATTGGGACTTTATTACATCAGAATTGGGATTTGTTAAAGAACTCTGACCTTGTAACTGACATAGGGAAAGATGCCTCTGGAAAGACACATCTTTCAGGTAAAGGATTTATAGGAGAGGACAGGGAGTCAAAGCCCCAGCTCCAACTAGTTCCCTGTGATACTCCGGTAATCCAAGTGTGGGAGACAGACACTTACACAAAGGTGTTGGCCTAGAAATAAAACAAAAGTGAAAGAATTAGGAGATTACAAGACAATCGCTGCCAAAGCTCAGCAATTGATAATGTGGAGAAAGAGAAAATGAGTTAGCTGACACCAGGATGACTAGAGGGATGAACTGAGTTTTCTCAGAGCAGTCCAGAACAAAGAGGATGAGGAAGTGGGAGAAAATGGGGTGTGGGGGTTGAGTCAAGTGAGTGAGATAGCACAAAGTGTGTGTGCTGGGTGGTAGGATGCTTCCCTGCATCTCTCAGACATCTTTAGAAAGTTAGTAGTTACATTCACCAATCTTAGTTGTGATTTTGTTATGGAAACCAACGGGAAGGCAAAGGAACAAGAGAGCAGGTAAGGACTCTGTGGCTGGAGGCTAAAGGGGTCCCCCATACCCCCTTTCTCCCACTTCCTCATCCTCTTTGTGACTGTAAGCCCTTAATGAGTTCACAGAACTCTTAGGGAGGGGCTGGATTGTCCCAGAGCTGTCAGAATTTGAGTCACTTTAGCTAGATACTGAGAGGTGAGAGTGACATTGAGTTAGGTTTTATTTAAACACCCAAAGGAACAAGTAAAGAAACAGTAAAGGAGAACAACTTATGAAATGATGGGGGAAGTGTCAGAAGGAGATGAAGAAGGAAGGCTGTGATCTCCCAAGGCAGGGCTGGATCCTGGCAAATGTTTGGATGGGGTTATGGTTAAGGAAGCTACTTTCTAAAAGATGTCAATTTTCTTGATGAAAATAGGTGGTAAAATCATTGCTGGGGGAGAGGTAGACTCTGAGAGAGGACCCTTGGCAATTTGGAAGTTGCGAGTGTACAGGTAGTCGCTGAAGCTCTAGGTGTGGATGAGGTCACCCAGGCAGAAGGTACATGAGTTAGAAAACTAGGGAGGTGCAGATGGAACGCTTTAACCATCTCTGAACCTTTTTTTTTTTTTTTAAACACTTCATCAGCTGCCTAAATTATTTCATATTTACTACATTTCTTCTTTTCTGGCTAAGACTAAGAAATAATTACTATCAGAATATTTACATCAAGAATATTGATTCTTTTTTCTTCAGTCAAATTAAAAGGGATCATTTACTTATTATAAGGTATATGCCAGTTTGTACGATTACTCTAAAGATAATGTTGTCTTATATCGCCGGCTTTGAGATCATTTCTATTTTTATACACTGAAGTAGTTAGTGCTCTTGAGCACATTCTGGGCAAATGCCAAGTTGGCGGATTAGGCTTAACAGCTCTAATTAGGTTTCCTGAATTTGATTAGTGCTGGGGATTAGCTTCTCATTTGATAGTGTATCTTACAAGCTTTCTTAGCTCAAAACTGTGTTTTCCTGGCTAATTTATCGTATATATTATGTAAGCCACCATTACACTTTCCAATAGGCCACTCTCTATTCATGATTTGTTGCTATTGTTTTTTCCTAGTAAGATTTCCTGAATACTAAAAGGAAAGTGTTAAGAGCTATATCAAATGCTACTTTCTGGGTCATCAAAGCTCTCTGTTACTGTTTGTTGGTTTCATTGCATCATCCTCCTAATGTGCCAAAAAGTATTGATGCAGTTTATGTTTAAACTTCTTGATTATCCATTTTAAATGTGAGCTATAATTATTTTTTCAGGGTGATAATAACATAGACTGTATTAATAAAATGTTTTAGCGGATTTCACATCTTGAAAATTTAATCTCCTTGCTTCTTTGGCACAAGTACTCCTCATTTTTTACTTGTGTAACTGATATTTAAAACGGACATCACACAAGCCTTCAGTGGCAAGACTAATCTTACTTACATTCCAATTAGAGTGTAATTGGCAATTATACTATGGAGTTTCTTTGAATACTGTAAGAATTAGAAAATATAAGAAATGGGGCAGCACCTGTGGCTCAGTGGGCAGGGCGCCAGCCCCATGTACTGAGGGTGGTGGGTTCAAAGAGGCCCCGGCCAAACTGCAACAGAAAAATAGCCGGGCGTTGTGGCAGGGACCTCGGGAGGCTGAGGCAGGAGAATTGCCTAAGCTCAGGAGTTGGAGGTTGCTGTGAGCTGTGTGACGCCATGAGGGTGATAAAGTGAGACTCTGTCTCTACAAAAAAAAGAAAGGAAGGAAGGAAGGAAGGAAGGAAGGAAGGAAGGAAGGAAGGAAGGAAGGAAGGAAGGAAGGAAGGAAAGATAAGAAATGGAAAAACATAGAAAAACTTTGAGTACCAGAGAAAAATAAATCAGAGTTGGAGGAAACATGAATCTATGTTCCCTTTCAGAGGAAATGATTTCCTTGTAGTCATCTACTTCAATATATCAACCACCAAAAAACTCACCTAATTTCAATTCAAAAAATATCTTTCATTGCTTATTGATCTAGTTATAGAACTAAAGAAAGCCTAAGTTATTATTATCAGCAAAATGCAAAAATCCTTTCATTGTAAAGTTTTAACAGTAGTCCTCTGATTTCTTTCAATCCTTATCACTTTCTTAGTAACAATACCTTTTATAGGCATAATTTATAAATATGAACAATATATAACATTGTTTATGCCATTTTATTAATATTTTTCAAATAGGTATTTCAAATTTGTGTTTCATATGTAGCATAATTTGTTCTATAATATAATGTTCTGCTGTATTAATGTGCCATCATTTATTTAAGCAGTCCCCAAATCTTGATCATTCTGGAGATACTTGGCTTTCTAATAGAATACACTTACAAATATCCTTGGACTTTTTTCCTTTCTTTTGTATTATCTTCTCAAAGCATACATCAAAAGTAAATTTATCAACTTAAGAAGAATGTTCCAAGGTTCAGTGCCTGTAGCTCAGCAACTAGGGTGCCGGCCACATACACCTGGGATGATGGGTTCTCACCCAGCCCAGGCCAGCTAAACAACAATGACAACTGCAACTAAAACATAGCGGGGCCTTGTGGTGGGCTCCTGTAGTCCCACCTACTTGGGAGGCTGAGACAAGAGAATCACTTAAGCCCAAGAGTTGGAGGTTGCTGTGAGCTGTGATGTCACAGCACTCTACGGAGGGCAACATAGTGAGACTTTGTCTCAAAAAAAAAAAAAAGAAAAAGAAAAAAGTACTGTAAAAGGGATCTGCTTCCCCCAAAGTCCTCACTACATTAAGGTTATTATTTATTTGGTATTTTTTTGTTGTTTACAGTTTTACTTCTTAAATCATCAGCAAGGCTGAAAGTTTTCCATTGGTCAAAAATTTATCAATAAGTATAAATTTTTCTCAACTAATAGGCCCAGTATAGGTGTATATGGCACACCTCCTGGGTGAGAGACACAACTACAACTTGAACGTTACCTAACAAACACAATCAATGTAACCTAACCATCTGCAGGTTACATCTGTAACCTAATTAGCTGTAGCACACCTGATTGAAAATATAGTCTTCCCTAAAGGGACACTAAATTTATTTAATTTTATTTTATTATTTTCTTTTACTCAGCACTGCATTCTTGCCTATGGGGGCACTAAATTAAAAAAAAAAAAAAAGGGGTTGGCAGGTCCAGGGTCTCACACCTGTAATCCTAGCACTCTGGGCAGCCAGGGTGGATAGATTGCCTGAGCTCAGGAGTTGGAAACCAGCCTGAGCAAGAGCAAGAGCAAGACCCCATCTCTACTAAAAATAGAAAAACTATCCAGGAGTTATGCTGGGTGCCCGTAGTCCCAGCCACCCAGGAGGCTGAGGCAAGGGGAGCGCCTGAGTCAAAAAGTCTGAGGTTATTGGGAGCTATGATGATGCCTTGCCACTCTACCCAGGGCGACAGAGTCCATGGCTTAGTAAATTGCCAAAAATTCACTGGGTCTTGTTAATAAGCAATATTGTCTATAGGCAGCCTAATAAAGTGGTTAAGAGCATCCTTGAAGACTTCCAGCAAATATGTATAATGTTCACTTCACCAAAGTCTTCTTCATTGCCTATAGAAAAAATTTCAATGCTCTTTAATTTCCATTTTGTAAGTCCCCCTCTTCTGATCTTTCAAACCAAAGCAGTGTATTTCTCTACTCTGAAAACTTCCTCCTCTATTTTCACCTCCTCGAGGGGAAGTTAAAATATTTCCACCTGCCATTATCCTCTTATTGAATAACAAGCACTTTCACAGAGACTAGCACTCTGCTTAGCACATAGGACAGATGTGATATTGTTTTCTTTCTGAAATAAATGATGACTTGACTGATTCATGTTTACATACCAAGACCTCATCTCTGAATCTGCCTTAAAAAGTGAAGTGACAGTCTTGGTGCCTATAGCCCAAGTGGCTGGAGCGCCAGCCACATATACTGGAGCTGGCCAATTTGAATCCAGCTGGGGCCTGCCAAACAGCAATGACAATTACAACCAAAAAATAGCCGGGCGTTGTGGCAGGCGCCTGTAGTCCCAGCTACTTGGGAGGCTGAGGCAAGAGAATTGCTTAAGCCCAAGAGTTGGAGGTTGCTGTGAGCTGTGACACCATAGCACTCTACCGAGGGTGACAGCTTAAGACCGTGTCTCAAAAAAAAAAGAAAAAGTGAAGTGACAAATCTAGGAAATTGCCAGATAACAGTATTTTAAATTGATTTCCTAATTATTTCCTGACCAAAGCCTTTGAGCAGCTATACTTTTTTTTTTAATAGCAATCTTTGCTGGCTCAGCACCCATATCTCAGTGAGTAGGGTGCTGGCCACATACACTGAAGGTGGCAGGTTGGAGCCCAGTCCAGGCCTGCTAAACAACAATGACAACTAAAAAAAAAACATAGCCAGGCATTGTGGCGGGGGCCTGTAGTCTCAGCAATTTGGGATGCTGAGGCAAGAGAATCACTTAAGCTGTAAGCTGTGATGCCACAGCACTCTACCAAGGATGACACAGTGAAACTGTTTCAAAAAAAAAAAAAAAAAGGGCAGTCTTTGCCTTGTTTTCTCTGTGGAGATCTAACTTTCATAGTTCTGAAGGTTGAATCTCAAAGTGTTTGACCTCAAGTCTTTGAAGTAATCCTGACAGAAGGCAGAAATTCATAACCAGTTCCATTGCACTGTCTGGAAGGGCTCAGAGTTTCCTATTCCTCAGTCCTGGTCTCTGGTGTACCTTCACAGTGGTTGGGCTGCAGTGCTTTGTTGACCCCCCATCCCCGCACTCATTTTGAATTAACTGCATCCTCCCGCAACCTCTCCACTCCACATCTTTCCCTCTTATAATATGGAAGTGATATTCTCTACATTGATTTTTTTTTTTTTTTTTTTTTTTTTTTACTGGAGTTGTCCTAAATAGTTTACAGGTTTACCTCGGAAAATCTAAAATGATTATCTTTATCCTCTTCCCAAATTACATAAAGATTCTAGAAAGTTTTAACTTTCATTACCAATCTCAACTATATCTCTCCCCACACACACCAGAATGAGTCTTGCTCTCCTAACCAGGCTAATCTCAAATTCCTGGCCTCAAGCAATTCTCCCACATTGTCGTCCCAAGGTTCTGGAATTATAGACATGAGCCACCAAGCCCAACCAGTTATATGCTATTATGGTCTTATAATCAATCTCACTTCTCTCTGACAATTTTTAAAAATCATCTCTTTGTCTTTAGAGCACTGTAGTTTTTCTCTTATAGATCTAGACATGAATTTATTTTACTTTTCATGCGTGGAAACACTGGGCACTGGGTTTCTGAATCTGAGAATCAATATCTCTCGATTCAGAAAAACACTCAGGCTCCTGTAGCTCAAGCAGCTAAGGTGCCAGCCACATACACCAGAGTTGGCGGGTTCAAATCCAACCGGGGCCTGCCAGAAGAACACTCAACCATCATCTATTTTATTGTCTATTCCCATACTCTTTTTCTTTCCGTTTTCTGAAACTCTAATCGAATTACGTTAGAAATCTGACTTTGTCCTCAATTCCTCTGAATCTCTCTGTACAGTGGGCCCTTGTTTCTGTGGTTTCTCTTTTCATGATTTCATTTACTTGTAGTATAATACAAGTAAGATATTTTGAGGAAGACCACATTAACATAATTTTTAATAAAGTGTATTATTATAATTATTCTATTTTATTATTTGTTGCTCACTGTGCCTAATTTATAAACTAAATTAGCTATGTACATACAGGAAAAAACACAGTGCTATATCTAGGGTTCAGTACAATCAGTGGTTTTAGGCATACACAGGAGGTCCCAGAATGTATCCTTCTAGGACAGGCGTCCTCAAACTTTGTAATTAGGGGGTCAGTTCACTGCCCCTCAGACCGTTGGAGGGCCGGACTATAGTTTTAAAAAAAGAAACTACGAACAAATTTCTATGCACACTGCACATATCTTATTTTGAAGTAAAACACAAAACAGGAACAAATACAATTCACACAGCTTCATGTGGCCCACGGGCCGCAGTCTGAGGATGCCTGTTCTAGGATAAGGGGGACTACTGCATTTTCCATCTCTTTGTCTGTCTGAGCTTCATTTTGGATAAATTCATCAAACATCTCCTCCAGTTCACTAATCCTTTCTTCGGCTTTGTCTAATTTGGGTTTCGAATTTCGGGCACTATGTTTCTCATTTCTAGGGTTCTGTTTGTTTGGTTTTTTCAAATCTGCTTATTTTTTTTCTAGTCCATTGCTCATGTAGTCAAGCCCCTCTGATTTCTTTAAACATGTTAACCATATTATTTTACATGCCACATAGTATAACCTAATATTTGACATCTTGAGTGTACTTCTGGATTTTCTTTTTTCTGGTTCATAATTATATTGACTTTATTTTAATATACCTTGTGATTTTTTTTTTATTGTATTATTATTTTTTTATTATCCTTTAGCTGAGGAAATTATTTGAAACCTGGTTTGAAGTTGTATTCCTCCCAAAAGGATATGGGTTTATTTCTATGTCACCAGAGGGCACTATTAACCTAGAACAACTTAAATTCTGTTTCCTTTTTTTGCTTTTTCTTCATGTATACATTAATGCATTTATGGGGCAGGTGCCTGTGGTGATGATTTCATATAGAATTAGGAACGCTTACATCACACTGGTTAATATATACCTCATCTCATTTACTTAATTATTGTGTTAAGACATTTATACTCTATACTTTATGAAACCAATTTACAATCACTCACACTTTCACATGAAGA